>OUQQ01000190.1:0-31309 GCA_900404475.1 Spongospora subterranea | reverse complement strand
ACGCAGTTCATCGACGGCAATCGAGTCGGGGAGACGTCGATGTGATCGATACTTACGCGTTTGCGAAATCAGACAATCGCCCTGTCAGGCCCCGTTCTCCCGAACCTTGCGTGCCCAGTAATAAGCTACTCGACATCTGCATCATCTGGAGGACGGTCGATCACAAGGTCAGAGACAAATGCCCGTTTTGCAAACGAGTTAGATCGTTGGCTGGACCACACCCCGATCAACCAGACTCAAACCAGTCGAGAGGTGTTGTTTATGGTTCGATGTCAACATGACACTTTACCCGCCAATCCAGCTCGTTGGTCCCTAGCGAATGTGCATTTTCTCGAGCAGGTACGACAGTTAGGATTCGCAGAGATCACCTTGGGGACGATGCTGTTCAAGCAATTTCGGAACTACAGTCTTTTCTCGAGTTCAACCGATCATTCATTCAAACGCTCGTGAAAAAATCACATCAAATTTCTCATTAACAAATTGAGGAGCGAATAGAGTTGGCGGGGATTCTAGCCGATTTGAAACCGGTTTCTAACCGGTTTGCGTCGGTTTGGAAACCGGCGTCATTTCCTGTCAACCGATTGAGCCGGTTTGAAACCGTTGACAATCCTACGAGTCCTATTTCCAATGAATGTGTTCACTTCTCTCATTGTGTTTTAACTGTTGTTAGACAGGTAAAGAGAGGACCAAGACCGTCTCTTGTTTTATTTACCGAATCGGGGCTTTGATAATTGGAGATAATTGTGTACAGCATCTTGGGGCGAATGGAGCAAATTTTTAAAGGCGATCCCACGATGAGTTTGAGTCGGAGCAGAACTTGTCACTTCCCTCATAATCGTCGGCGACGTCTTCCTCGTCGTCGTCGTCGTTCTCAGCCGAGCTGACTTTGCAGCTGCTGTCGTTGGAATCGCCGTTAGCGATGCCCCAAGGAAAGTACATCAACGGCTGTCGATCTGGACTGGGGTCCTTCCAACAAAGGCCTTGGCTGGTCCCCGGTTCCAACCAATCGGGCCCTTGATTCACCCAGCCATCAGTGTGAAATTCAGTTAGCGACTTCGCGCCCGTCGGCGCCGGTGGCCGATCGTTCTCAAACCTAATGGAGCGCACATGGAACCCGACGCTCTCCGTCAGGTCGTTGATCTGCTGCAGAAATGCCATCCCTTCAACGACGCCTCTGTCCAACGGCTCGCCCAGATCCCAAAGTGCTCCGCTGATGATCGCGTACAATTCGCGCCCGGGATTCCCAGCTCCAGCCTTAACGAACGGCCTGAACTTGACGATCTCTCCCGATACGAACAGGCCGGCGATCGGTGTCTGAACTAGCGACGTGAATCTCCCAATCGGAATATCGGTTGTTTCCACGTCGCTGTCCGGCCTCATTTCCAGTTTCACCGTCTTAAACGTCTCGTCCGAATACATTTCGTAACTGCCCGATCGGAAGAACTTCAGGCGTCCGTCAACGTTCAGACAGCGCAAGAACCCGGCCGGGACTGAAAATACACTGCGCTGATGATCGCCATCGGCCACTCTTCTGACTTCCAATGGCGTAATATCTGGCGCCGCGTCGGAGATCGGCTTTTGGCGCACGACCCAACTCGGGTACAGCGACGAATTCCAAAACACGAACGACGCGACCATGAAGATATCCGAAATCACTCCGAACATGAACAATTGAGTGACAATCGGGAGGATGATCGAGAGTAAGAACGACTTGTTCCATGACGAATCCGAGTTTGGTGGTGGACAAAGAATACCAATTGTGAAATGGGAAACGGTGAAGCTGGTGACGATTAAGGGTAGCTTGAGCCACATCTCAGGCAGAATGGCGTCGAAAACGGTACAGATCCAGTTGAAGTAGGCGGCGAGGGCGATGGCGATAATGGACTTGGCCTGGACCTGGTGATTTGATAGAATGGATTGAACGAGGGCGAAGGAGGCGATGGAAGAGTAGGTTAGAACCAGAGCCATGTTCCATATTGGATCGAGCCAACGAGCGGCCAGACGAAGGGCGCTATTGGTCAGGACGAAGACCAACGGGAGGAACCTCGCCTCCCATTTCATGTTCAGCAACATCGTCAAGAATGCCGTTTCAGGATTATGATGATCTGGGGAATGATTCACGGGATGCGCGGCCGATCACCACCAACCAATTTATGGCGACGGCGGCCGATCTGGATTCGGTCGGTAATCAATTGATGGTTCACCGGTTAATGGCTGGTGATCTCTCTAATAATATAACACACATAATTCGACACTCGTCCATTGTCGTAAATTATCTCGGACACGAACTCAACGAGAATGTGTGTTCTTGATTGGAATTAAATTGGTCATTTCCACAGATTGTCGTAGTGCCGGTTCAATATCTGGGCCAGTACATCAATACTGGAATCGATAGTTTCAGGGACGTGTTTGAAAGGCGATTATTGGTATTTATGGCGTATCTGTTATCGACAAAAATTATTTCCTTCTCACAGAAGATCTTCATTGCAACGCCGTAATTCGTATTATTTGATATTCCAAATTCTCTGGATCAATTGGGCAATCGGGGTCTGTTTTGTTGAGCTCCCTGAGGTTCAAACCAATCCATAGGAGCATTATCAACGGATCGCTATGACAATGCTCAAAAGATATGTTCTGCTTCAACTGCACAGTCTAACCAATATAAATCCTAAGCGACCCAAAAGAAATAGAGATCGCAAACACAGGTTGATCATCAAAATAAATCAGGGGTTGGGTTTTGCGCCATCTTGCCCAATTATCAACCCAACGAACATAAACTGTACAGTTGACCGTTTTGGTTCTCTCCTGAACAGGGTTTGCGGAAGTATTCATGTCAATGGATGTGATTGAGGGCCGACACTTCACTCAGTCCTGCTGGACGAGGAGGAGAAGACTTTAGAAAAAACATCGTGTTGAAATTGACAGAGATGCACCGATTACAGGTTATTTCCTCACGAATTTCGCGAATAAACGGTCCGACACTGGAAAGAAAAAAATCCAAAAACTGTTTATTGATATTTGGCCGATTCCGGTCTTATACCACAACGAAATTCCAACAAAACATCAACACTTGCACTTTCATAGAGTGAAACAAGTGAATTGATTACTCGTTTTAGGTCGATTCGATGTCAATCATGGATTGAAATGCAGTTAGCGACGCAACCCCTTATAGGGTTCCAGAGTACAGTGAAGGTGGCGACACCGTTTGGCCATCACTACCACTCTAAACATGCCCCGGGGCCGGTTACCACCTGGACCAAAACCCAACTGATTGAGTCGAGGGGCGACGATAATCGGCCACGATGGTGGCGGGATTCCTGGTCCCGCGAAAACGGATTATCTCCAGCCAGCATCTGGACGAGTTCCTGTCATCGCAGACCTATGCCGATTTCATCACCTATATCGAACGCCTGAACCAATCCGTGATTGGGCTGCCGATCCCGCCCGAGCACGATCAAGATAAGGAATTATCGAAGGTAGGGACAGGCAGGACTTCACATTTCCTTCACAATTTCATGCCCGACTTTTCCCGTTTTCTCGTCACCATATTTGATGAATCGTATGTTGATATAAAATCATTGCTCCGAATTATTCAACTTAGTATATTTCGCACTCATTTAACGTGTAAAACTTTCCCAATTTCTTTATGGAAAGTCAAATTTGTTCGTCGACGATGATAATAACCGTGAACCAATCTTAATCTGAGGCATTTTCATCAAAGTTTCAATCTTCTCAGAAGTTTCTCAGCCGTTTTCGAATGTTCGTAGTCCCTTTCAAGCACGACTTCAGGAGCAAAATCGCTAGATGTTAATTTCAGCAATGTTGAGTTTAGGCGGTGCATCAGCTTTTGTCACTATTAAACACATTGCTGCAATGGGTGGATTTAATTCCGGCGGAAGACAACGCCGTGTCCCGATTCGGCAACCCAGCGTTTCGCGAGTTCTACGATCGCGTTGCCTCATCCTTGGATTTATTATTGGAGAATTTCGTATCGCCGCCGGAGGCAATTCCTGAAGTGGGACGCTATCTTCAGGAATGTTTTGGCGATCGGCAACGCATCGATTACGGCACTGGGCACGAGGCGAATTTTCTGGCGTTTCTGTATTGTTTGGATACGCTCGGCGTGTTGACCAAAGGCGACGACGCCGACGTAACGCTTTTGGTGTTCGTCCGGTACATGAAACTGATGCGCGCTTTGCAATTCAAATATTGGCTTGAACCTGCCGGCTCTCATGGTGTTTGGGGTCTTGATGATTATCATTTCTTGCCGTTTCTATTCGGCTCTTCGCAACTTATCGGTACTATATCTGTATGTTGTTAGGTTTTTGAGTCTTTGTTGAAAAGAGTATCCCAAGGTTTATTTGTATTCTTTTCAATGGGTGTGCCCCGACTGTATTATGCCATAAGCTCACTAGGTTTCATCATCATCGAAACCTCGATTTCGCACATTTCCTCAAAGTTTGAAATCAGATTCTGAACGTGTTCACAGGCCATAGGTTTCTTCGTCCGCGGGCAATTAGAGATAAGGAGATTGTCTCGCAGATGGCTCCGCAGTACTTGTACTTTGCCTGCATCGATTTCATCAACACCGTCAAGACGTCGGTCTCTCTCCGGTGGCATTCGCCCATGCTTGACGATATTTCCGCCGTAAAGACATGGGATAAGGTCAACTCTGGTATGTTCAAGATGTACAAGGCCGAGGTCATGGCGAAGCTCCCCATCATGCAGCATTTCCTGTTTGGTCGTCTGATCAAGTTCGACGGCGGGGCCGAGCACACATCTCAAGACGCGTGCTGCGTTTCGACACAGTTTCCTACCTGTTGCGGGATCCCTGTTCCTAGTGCCATGAGCGCCACATCTAGAAATCGCCCTCTACCCTTCGACTGAATTGTGTTCATTTTCTAAAACTTAAATTATCATTGATAGTACAAATTTTCCCAATTCCGTTTTCAGTTGTAAAGAATCGAAAATTGTAGCTTCATGATGGAAATATATAACACAAACAAGTTTTTGTTGCAGTGCACTCTTGTTCCTTCTAAACCTAAGGAGTGACAGTTTCTTTCAACATGATGCTAGGGTTTGTCATAGGTTAACTGTGTCATCCCGTGGCCAGATTCCCATCTGATCAGATTTATCTGTTACGATTGATTATGATCAACTTGGCAATTGCTCACCGTTTCGTGCGTTAGCCTTCGTCAGCATTCGCGTCTCAAAATCGCTCAAATCTCGTCTAGACATCAGCGCGATCCGATGTGACGATTCGGTGTGTCGATGACCTGTTTTATGCACCTCCTTGATTAACGTCGCTGGCTGTTGCTCCCTGCCTCTAAATTTTTCAGGTTTCAAATCCACATTTTGAAGACGATTTTGCTTTCAAATAAACAACTTACACCGGTTGCAATAACGATGAATAAATCTCCTGAGCGTAGGAAAAAGCCGCATTTCGAACCTCGTACGCCTTTCCAAAATATTCCAGGTCATTGCCGACGACCAGTCCACGATACTCGTCCATGTCGCAGGCAGCCTTCTCGGGATGGTTGCGTCGCTCACGGGGCCGCGCCAACTCTGTCGCCACCTGCAGCTGACGCTGCGCGGCCCTCGACCGGCATTGCCGCGGCGCCGGAACGATCGACGCACGCGTCACCGAGTCACCCGGACTGCACTGCAGTTGCCGGGAATAGTTCTGCAAGCGTTGGACACGGAAATGGGCCAGGATCTGATCATGGCGCTCTTTACATCGCCTCTCTTCATGCAAATGCTCGCCGTACTCCCGTCGAAACCTGGCATCTATATATTCGATCGCGTCTGTAAATTAATCGTCAACACAGCACTTGTTTTAACCCCGAGGTGTGGCGGTTGTGACCTTGGTTTCTAGATTCGCATGTGGCGTATTTCTGCCTACAAGCTGGAATACGCCAGATATTGTTCCAGCTGTTTTCTTTGTTTAGACGATAGAATCGTCGATCTCTTATCGCATGTCTCGGCAGGAAGGCGACGCTGCTGGACAATCGAAGCGTCTTGGGAACATCGCCAGACAGGCACGACGCTAGATGTCGTTTCGCCGACCGATTCTTTATTCTCCCCACCGTCTGTGAGCGTTGCAGATTTCGCTCTACAGGGTTTCTTAAATCCTCAACCGGTAGTTTCTTTCTAATCTCCTCTTGTTTTTCATCCTGTCCTTCTGCGTGCTCCTGTTCTGGAATATCAACTCCTTCTTGCACTAGATCCCTCGGCGTTGATAGTAAAACCTCGCCTTCGCTGATAAGATGCAACTGGCGCTGGATCTTAAGGAATCGCTCTTTGTCCCACGACGACAGCACTATCTTATTGTGGCGTATGGACGTGGGAGGATCAGCCGGAGAGTGTCGCGATAGCGGCAGTGCCGTCCCAGGTCGTCGATTTACCTCCCTCATTTCAAGATATCCTCTGTTTTCGTACCGCGGTCTTCAACCACAGAAAAATCTGTGTTAAATATCTAACAGGTTTCGTAAGGGATAAACTTCTGTGGTCATCTATCCTGGTCAAACGGTGAAATCGTTTTTGTATATATTAAACGCCTTGCTATCTCTTTGGCAGTAGAACGAACCTTTCGCCATTGGTTTCACTTTTGAATTTGCTTTCATTTACCGAATTCTGATTCCATAATCGCTGTTTTCGAAAATGCGGCTGAGCACAATTCGGAGCGGCAATGATTTTCCAAAAATGGTTAAACTTGCAATTGATATCGATTCGTCACGCGATTCCGATCTATCCTGCATTACACCAATTTCAAGTCATCCCGCGCCCAGAGGTTTTGTATTCGATTTGTGTATAGGTTAATGTTTTGACCGTGACATCTTGAAAAAATTCACGTTGAGCCCACCACCCGGCTTCTTTGCAGGATAAACATCGAAGCTGAGTCCCGTCATTGCCACCAAATTGGCAAACAAACCTCGATGATGAACTACTCTCCCTCTTTCTCTCCTCGGTGCTTTGCAGCGCAGCCATGGGCAAATTCAGCTAATGTTACCAGTCAGAAGAACAGCCAAAACTGATAATGAGGCTTGTTCGATTGGATGCATTACCCAGATCAAGAACGTGGTGTCTGACAGCGACAGCACTCTTCGATCCATTTCTATTCCTTGCTGGTACAGCTAACCGCAACGAGCTCTAATAAAACCTGAACTACTCCCTAGGCTGTGGGTTGACGATATTGGGTTTGACCATTCACGTATCTGGACCTGGTATTATGTTGACCCCTTTACATGCGGTCCTAATGTGGGTCAATGTCGCCGTCATCTTTCCGCATCGCTCGTTGTCGTCTCCAGATGCAACCACTTCAAAGCGTCCCGGTATTCCGGACACCGAAGCGTCTGGATATCGCTCTATTTCACAATGCTAATCGTTTCGCTGATAGTTCACGGTACCACTGACACTTTCGTATTCGATTGGGTGTCTGATTGCCCCTAGCTCTTCTTGTTGTTCTCCTGGTCGACTTCAACCGCAATGTCCGCGATATAAATTTAACAATCTCTGATGAGAAGGTGTTGAATATCTTGAAGATCTGGCACAGAGACCCGACCTTCAATTCTATTCCAATTGCTGTGGGCTGAAAATTGCAGCAGCGGGAAGCAGGCGTATTTAACACCATTGACCACTGAGATACGAAACAAGGAAAACTTTTTATCGAATTGATATCGCTGACAGTTTGGGTGTTGCTCGCCGTTTTCGTCGTCATTCTGCAGCTAATGCTTCCCTCTCGTTATTTTGCAGAAAATTTCGAGGCTGTGGCGGAAAACTATCCGACCTCACGTCGATCCCCATGAAAATGTTTGGAATAAATGTATTTTTTCAGTTTTTCTTCTGGTCCTTCAAATGCGGATACCAGTTGAGAACGATTTTCTCCAGCCTTTTATAAGTCTCGTCCAGGTCGTCATTCACCAAGCGTTCGTCGAAAAAACCGGCGGTCTTCCCAACATCCAATTCGCCAATCGCATTTTTCAGGCGAAGATTCAAGGAGTCATCCGATTCAGAAGCTCGGCCAAGCAGCCGCTCCCTGAGAACGTCCACGCTGGGAGGGCTGATGAACAGAAACCTCGCCTTCAATCCGGCATCATGGACCTGTTTGGCGCCTTGAACATCAATCTCCAACACACAAATTTTGTTTGCTTTCTGAACTGCCAAGACAGACGCCAGCGATGACCCATACATGTTCGAATGAACCTGGCAACAAATTAGCGATGTGACAAGTGGGAGTGGTCGTGGACTTGTACAAGAGCATGTTCCAGAAACTGCTTGTTGGAGATCATTTCTTCCATCTTTTCACGAGGGACGAAATGGTATGAGACGCCATCGACCTCGCCCTGGACAACAGGAATCAGAATATAAATTTTGCATGAGATAATCCGTGAATGATAACCGATCTAGGAAGTCGTGTCGTATGAGAAACGCAGAACCCGAAAGAATCGGGAAACTTGTGCAGAAGCTTTTTGATGAGACTGCCTTTCCCGACACCACTCGGTCCGACGACAACGAGCGGGCGAAAGCCAGACATGAACGAGTGAAGTACTGATATGGTTTAGGATTGTTTGGGCCCTCAGACAATGGAATTTTATTTGATCAGCGTCCGGTTGACCGATCCTACAAGCCGGCACAGACCGTCGGCGGTTATGACGTCCAGGGCCAGTGAGACAGCCTGTGCCGGTGTGCCCGGCCGAAAACCCTTGCAACTCTCGCCTGTGTATGTTGCGGACTCGATGACGGATCAGCGGATGATTACCCATTAACAGACAACTGGAGGGGCCGGCCCACCCCACACACTCATCCGAGGTTGAGGACTTGAGGGTCGAGATGATTACTCATCAACAGGGGGGACCTCCCACACTAGTACACTCATTCAAGGATGAGACCCATTAACAGGCGTGCCGGACTACCTACCCATCACTATCACACCATTCAAGGACAAGAGGAGGCCCAACCACCCACACTATCGTCAGGAAAAGCAGGTTAGGCGAGACCCATTAACAGGCGGCCGGACTTTCAATGAACTGTGAAGGCTATACGGATCAGTGGGGATCACCCATCAAAAGGCCTGCCCGGACGAGGGTCATCGAACAATAAAGAACACGAGCCACTGTTAAAATGTGAATAACATGGAGTGAGATGGGGGAGGGCAATAAAACATCTTGTATAACAACATCGTCAATCGTCAAAATGGTCCTCATTAATCAATGAAGATATCTTGATCAAAATAACGGAAGCTAAACGTATTCGCTTGTGCAATCAACGGTGACATGTGTTAGATTTATTCAAAAACCAAGTGATACAAAAACGATGATGTAAGGACTTGCCGAAGAAGATGGCGGGAGCTTCAAACGGACCTTGCAGGCGACGTAACCACGCGTACTACAGTGCAACAGCGATTGCAGCGCCGACATGACAGTGTATGAGGAGTTGACTGTGGACAGTGCCGACGCCGGTTTCAATGGACGGCGTTGACCAATGGACAGAGCACTGACAGTCCTCACTAATGTGATAAACGGACGTGACTTGGCTTGGCACTACCTGGTAGCCCACATTTGAAAGAGCCAATAATAGCGCCATGGACAGCAAAGCGGCTCGGTAAATATAAATCTGGCGCAGTTTCGTCCCTGGAGTCCGATACTCGTTTCAGGTCAAGTTTCTTATTTCCGCCAACCTTGGCCAACGTGATCCTAGTCGCCGGCGCCTTGCTGCATTGATATGACGGTAGCGTATCCACTGATTCCAGTCCCTCGCCGAGTTAGTAATTGCTGGGCGCTACCCAACAAGGCAGTCCCATTCGCGGTCGCCTTTCCCATCCACGGTAAATGCACTCCGGGGTCCGATTGACGGCGGACCCCTCACAAATATTCTTTCGCAGATCCAACCCGATATTATTGCTCACGATGCAATAAATCGTTTTCCAAACCAAGCACATTGAAATCACATTTACGAGTCCATACAGGTGATATTTTGCAAATTTTGATCGTTTCCTGAAAACGACCAAAGTTTTAATTTTGATGCTGTCTTAGGGGAGAGACCATTTGCCTGCTCAGAATGCTCCAAGGCTTTTTCAAATTCAGGGGATCTGCGAAAGCATGCCCGCCTGCATTCTGGAGAAAGACCGTTCCTGTGCAATTTCTCTGGCTGTACCAAAGCTTTCACCAGAGCCGATCATGTAAAATCAGTCCAGCGACATAACCAATATTGGGTCCTGATTGTGGTTTTGTAGTTGAAAACCCATGGGAGAACCCATTCTGGGAATAGGCCTTTTCAATGCGGAATTTGCGACAAGACGTTCAGCACGGCGTCGAACGCCAAGACCCACCAAAGAACACACACGGGCGAGAAACCGTTTATATGTGCCTGCGGCAAACGGTTCAGTACGGCTGGCAACCTGACCGTTCACGAGCGGACCCATCTGTCGACGCGGCAATCGTTATCGCCAACCACATCGGGAGATGAGGCAACCTCTCTCTGCAGTAATGGGACTCAGGAATCTTCATGACTGTGGCGTCAACGGTCCGCTCAACATATCTATCCAATATAATCAATGATAAATCTCTAGAAGCTTTAAATGTAAAAAAACTGATCTACATTCTTTTTTTTTTTAAATTTTGTTTATTGTTGCTGCTATCCGAAGCTGTACCATAATGTGAACAGCATGCACACAGCTAAAACAAAAGCAAGCGCAAACTTATCCCTTTGACGATGCCTGTAAGAAGTAATTTACAAATTTTGGCAAATACAAGACAGATATGATCGGAGAACCTGTTAATTCGATTAATCGAGCTGTGAATCAGAGGAAACTTGCGTGCCAATTGGTCCAGTCTATCGGCAGTGCTAGAGAAAACGCCTCGTTGCCTGCCTAGACCGTCTCTTGTCGCTTCGGCCCTCCTAAAACCAGGAACTTACGTCAATTAAAATATTTTGGAACATCTTCGCAAAAGAAAGACGGCACGAACCCGATTAACTCGTCGATCATGTCAATCGAAGCATTGAGGTTGTTCTTTTCTCGCAGAAGCATATCGCTCTCGGAATTAGAGCCATCCCGATGTGATTTGTCGCCTGCAAATAACTCGGCACGTTGGATGCTTGAACGCAATGCGTTCTGAGACCGCAATTTCAATGAACAACGTTTGTTTTGACTGCGATCAACCGAACCTGTGTCCTGGAAAATTCCAGCAGATAATCACGGTTTATTTCCCTAAACCGGTCAACTACTTGCGCCATTCGCTTCCGCTGTGGGCTATGAGATGGTAGCGACTCCAAATGCTCATCCATTCGGCTGATAGTTTCCGAGAACTGATTTTGCGTCAAAAAAATCAACAGAGATTGCAAATTTGAAAACAGAACGGGCGATACCTTTTCGAAAAGAGACTTTATACAATTTTGTAGTGCAATGGCGCCATTACTAAGGTCCTGGCTGACTGTCCTCAAAGCGAGACTCGACTGAGCTTGTCGAATAGCACCGATATTCAACGCTGAAAGCTCCTCGAGTTTCCCATAGATCTGCTTTTCAAGCCGCCTCGCTTGGGTCTTGTAATTGTCGAAATCCGATCCCGAGCCTTCCATGGCCGTCACCGGCTGTCCAACTGTCCCGGGGACGAACAGATCCAAATACCCGACTGACGCACAACAACGCACAGACAACTGCCTTTCTGTTTTTTCTGTCCTTGTTCGTTACTTTACGATACTGCGAAAGGCGCATAACAGCAAGGGGTGACCATGACTACGGTATTGGTCGCGCTGCAGTTGAAGCCTGACTGGAAATGGGGGAAGCCCCTTCAGTACAAGACTCGCAATTCATTTCAGTCCTTATCCAAAGAAGGGCGCACGTCGAATCCTGGATGGAATGAGTTCTCAACGTCTCGGTTTACGTCGATACTAGCTCACAGACTTCAGATCATGTCAAGTTACGAAAACTCGCTCTAAATGGATGAAGTGAATGATTTTTGTATCCATCCATGGGGTACTGCTCAGCGTAAAATTGATCATGCCCATCGACGGAATGCTTTCCCTTTGTTGCATGCTATGAGTATTTTGAGACGAACCCCCCCCCCACCTTCAGGATATGAATCGAAAAGAGTGTTGTTTGGTAATGATGCGTTTGACTTTTGATAAGATATCACAATGTCCATGACATATTTCTTGTGTTGGTGATGATGGAAGCTGAAATTTTCTTATTGCACGACAGAACAAGAATTGCGACCGATTCCATATAGTGGATCTGCAGAAACTTCAGCTGCCTGCGTACGGCTGATAATGAGCAAATTGTAGAAAGGCTACAAATAAAGGTTGCTGAAACAGGTTCGAGACATCTGAACAAATCCAACCGACTTATTTTTTAACAAAAAAAAGACGGTGAGTCGTCAACGCCAAGCACAGGCTCTTCGACTGATCGAAATGTATCAGCGACTAATTGATAACCGCTGTTATATCATTGTCTGAGATTGAGAAGTTGGGAAAGTCGTTTCGTTTCTGTCCAGATTTGTCCGCTGGCAGTCCATTCACAAAATTCGCCTCATGATGGACCCCTGATCAACCGTCCGATCAAGAATTTCGATCCATTAGTTGTTTTCAAAATTTCTGAAAAGCTTACGTCGTTCTCATGAAAGAACGCCCAGGTAGTCGTCACGGACTCAAGCCTAAAAAACTCAATAGATCGTCGGTCTAGCATGAACTCGAATGATTGCCATATCGAATCATAACCCAGCAATCTCGAACAAAAAACAAATTTATATTTGACCAAGATTGGGTTTTGACGGACGTTTTGTAAAGATTTAACCTGATAACCCTGAGCAAATTGTTGGAATAAGTTCCCAATTACTGTACGTGAAAATTAGCATCACTAATGAATTGCAATCGTTGGGCATGGACCCAGACATGTTCGAATGTACATAGTCACATCTTCGAGATGTGTGGACTATTCCGGCAAGCGTATACATCAGCTCGTATACCGAAGGAGATCCGCGCCTGAAAACTGCTGTTTGAGTCCTCGGACGTTGACGGGGACTTTGCACTAATCTGCTGAAACCCTTGCACATTTGGACTAATGTTGTGCGATGTCGCTACAAGTCTGAACTCTTCGACAATCGAGGATAGCGACCACCAAAAGTGGAGGACCTCCCTTGGTTCTCATCAAAGACTTTCGAACGTTCTTTTTGTGATCTTTTAGAAATGTGCGATTCAACTGCAGTGCGCAATTAATTGTTTGCGCGATACTGATTGCATTTAATGCGGCACCACGAACGCGAAATGTCATTTTTACTTTTTACCCGAATCTAACTGGTGTAAGGTTCGTCATCGATTTGCCCCCGTAACGGGAGGCGGCAGCATTATTAGGCATGGCGGCAATGGACGACATTCTTTATAACTCAGTCGATGTTGCGTCATGGGCCGTTCACAGCGAAGTATTACGAGCCGATACCCCCTACGACGTTATTGATCATATCGATTCGTCGAATGCTGCCGTCGGTAATCGCTTTAAGAAGAGGTTAGAGCCTCGCTAACTCGCGTTGGTTTCCTGGAGACATTTTTTTCTTCAGTATCTTGTTTTTGCATAAAAAAACTATCGGTTGTGAAGACTGAAATCGTGATTGACGTTATTTTTCATATTTACAGTTGATCTCTTATAATTTTTGTAAATTGCTGTAATTTTCTGACCGAGTTTGTTCGTTATTCTGCATTTTTCACGGGCTCTCCTTTTGGTACTGCGTGTTTATTGATAGGACAGTATCTCTTTAGCGTTTGCTCTCGCCTTTGGCACCTCCTAGGGCTTTCCGGAACGCCGTTGCCATCAGGAACATCGCTGGGTGTGCACTATTCTAACAGGAGGTACTGGCACGGGGCCCGACATGGCGATTTTACGGCGGTAGGCACCTATTCTGGCATCCAACTCATTCGGTTCAACCCCGATGATAAAACGGCATCTATTCGAGACCACGACTTATTCGAAATTCATCGTAATCGACGGTTCTTTTGATTTTTATGTTTTCCCACGGTTTGCAAACAAACATTTCTTCCGATGCGACTCAGTTGTTTATAATTTGGCAAGGTCATCTGTTTCCTAATGCTCGTGTTCGCTGTTTTGTTAGCAATTGTTTATTGTCACATTTGTATCAGTTGATACACAAATGCCGATACCTCATCATTACTGTGGTTTGGTGTTTGTTTCCTGTTTTTTTCGAGACAAAGAATCTTTCACTTTTTTCAGTAATATGTTTCAAATATCAAAATGTGATAGGAAATGTTGGTTCAGGTGTCTCAGGCTCTGTAGATGTACCAACCTGCTTGACTTTCTCAGCAAGTGGACGCTATTTTGCTTGTGCTTTCTCTGGCCATGTTCACGTATATGACAGTTCAAACCTGAGCGAAACGTTGCGGAAGATGATCAAGATGCCGATCAACGGCACCATTGTCGGCGTGGAGTTTGTCCAGGAGACCGCCCCTCCTGTTATATGTGTTGTTACGCAACAAGCAGTAGTTTACAGTATCGACCTGGACAAGGCTGTCGCTTCGTTCAGCGGCGATTCTGCTGCTCCCCGCCGTTCTCTCAGCGACTCCATCGCTATGACCCTTGGCAGGTTTGTATGGACATGGTTTGTTTGCTCGCACTAACTTCTGCTAGTTAGTTTCTCGCAACAATACTCGCTTCAGCATGTTTTTGAACATTTAGTCGGTGCCGTGTTTTGCGTAGAAACTAGGACTCTACTGGTATTCAGCCCGAAAACCGATCCATCTGCGTCAGAAATCTTTCATACAGAAGATCCTCGTCGTGTCGATCCAAGACTCTCTATTGTGGCTCTGCGTGTTGCGGTTGACCCACAAACGCATCATATTGACCTTCAGTCGCAGAACCGTGTTTTGAGGGATGAGCCAATTGCTGCAAATTTTACGCCATCAAGTCGCCTTGCCAACATCTTAGGTCGTTGGCTGATCAATTTGCGTTGTCATGAATCGTTAATTTTCAGAAGCAGGTCATTCACGATCAATATTGTCACGTTTATCGAAAGATTCCATCGCCCCTGTCCATGTGCGTATATCGCCTGGCGGCAAATTCGTTGCCACTCTAGATGCATATGGTCATTTATCATTGTTTGGATTGCCACATTTCGAGACTCTAGGCGCTATGCAATTGCCGTCATTTCCGACCGATATCGCGTTCTGGAGTGACAATGGTAAGCTTTGCTGTTTCACGTTTCCATAAGTTTCGTCGTTCTTTTTTCTTTGCAAATATTTTTCTTTCTTTGGTAGTGTTAGTGTTTCCGTTGCTTTGAAGTAGACTCATCAATATGTATTCAGATATAGCGATCGCTTTTGTCCAAGGAATAATCAAATTGTGGTCGTTTCAATTTCCTACACCGTCCATATTCGATTTGACGTTGCGATCTTGCCCACCAGGTAAAGTCAGATCTTTGCGCTGTTGCACATTTCCGGCAAATATTTTGCCGCGCTTAATATTGCTCTATGATGGGGTTTCCTACTTTTACATTCCGTTTTCTGTGATTGACTCAGTTGTTGTTTTTCAGTTTTGTTCATGGACGATGCTAAGCTGGAACTCTTCTCTTCCGGTCGCTCTGATATCGGCGAATTATATGTACTGCAGTCACGCTTAGGTTTTTTACGTCCTCGGCGCTCGTGGCCTGAAGCTGAATCAAAAAAAGGCGAGTCAGACACCGGCATTTTCGAGAGAAGCAGTTTCGCCCTTTCGTGCTTGTCTAGGTAGAATGACACCATTATCATCATTTACTTTAAAGTTACGTTTCCGTATCGATATTCAGGTATTTTGTCTTTGTCCAGAGCCGTACCTATTTCGCATTAATTACTCATTTGTTTTTCTGAAATTTGAACACATTTTACATTAACTTTTGATATAATGTCTCTGATTTTTTTATTCAAAGCGTGTCCCCCGAGAAAGCGCTTCAGTATTGTTTGTCCAAAAATCAGTACGATACGGCGCTATCTATCTGCGTCAAACACGGTCTTTCCACCGACCCTGTTTACAAACGACAGTGGGAGCGATCTGATGTTAACTCTGACGCAATCACTGCTTTTCTGGTTAAGGTCGTGCATGATCCTTTTTGGAGTCTCGAGCAGTGCCGGGTCCGTTGCGGTAACAATGCGGACGACCAGCGTAGACTGCTGGAGTTTGGTATTTCGCTCACTGACAATGCTTCAAAAACGTTGTTTCGCGGCGATTCTTTTATTTTGATTTATCTGATTGTTTTTTATAGATTGGATTCTCCTGATGCCGTTGTTTGGGCGTATCGTCTCGTCTTCCGGTTTTATTTACGTTTGCTCGCAACGTTTATCATCATTCAAGATTGGGATCCTGAACGGTAGCGTCGTTTGCCTACATGCACTTTTTTTGCGTTTTCCAATTCGCTGTTGTCGAGGTTTACTGTATTTGATGTTACATTTTCTTACTCTCTGTACATGACTAGGTATATTTCTTTTCGATCGACAACACTGGTGGAGACAGCGAAGCTTATGGCCGCATCTGAAAATATTCTTGTTGCAGAACGACCTTCTACTTTGGGAAATGTTGATGTTTTGGCAATTTTGTTTTCCCGACATCGTCACGTGCTCTATCCCCATTTGCTGTCAATCCTTGACTGTATCCCTGAAGCTGTTCCTGTATCAACGTTCGTCTCGTCTTTTTATGAAATTGGTTTTTCATCTACTTGAATTCGATCCAAGTTCTTTGTTTCGACATTTAGTTTTACGTTTGTTCTTGTTCAAGAAAGCAGTATTGTGACTGATAATGCATTTTAGATACGCCTGTCTGATTCCCCATCAAACTCTTGCCGCTTGTAATCCTTTTGAATGCCCTCTCGGTGTTGATTGGGTAGAGGCAGATCCGGGTTTTTCGTCAGCAGCGCTTTCCAGCCCTGTGGTACAATCTTGTTCGGACCTGAAATCATGGGAGGAATATGTAACTGCACCAATTCTCAATTCAGTCGATCATGATTTTCCGTCTTGGTTTATCCGCCGAACTATTGCCATCGATTCGCATTGTGGCCTTGTCAGTAACGCCCTCGACCTTATCGAAATCGCATTTGTTCGATATCTCGAGAATCCAGAAATCCGGCATTTTACCAATCTGGTTCGCGTCTTTGCTCGATTCGTGTACGAATGGGATCCAGAGCCATCTGGCCATCATTCATTGGCTGATTTCGTATCTGCCAATTCTTTATCGCGTGTTCAAATTCTGCTTTCAGGATCCTCTGCTTCAACAATAGTCGACAATATACGCGAACGCCTGATTGACCAAGACCGTCAGGAAGCTCTCCTTCCGTATTTGATACGACATGTAGCTCCTCATCGCCCCGCATTATTGGTTCCCGTTTTGGCTGGAGATGTTTTCCCTCATGATCAATCCGCCGATATCGCCAGACTGGCGATTGGTGAATGTATGGAGGCGCCCGGTGACCTCAACGCCCTCAAAGAGTTAGGCGTGCTTGGTGGCGACGAGAGATCTTCCAGAATCATTAAGTCAGTTGAAATATCTGCTCGTCGGAACCGTCCACATTCTCCTAAGTTTTTCTCTCAACCTCCCACCGTGAGTGTTTACACAGTTGTTCCATTATTTATACTTTCTCAACTATGCCGCTGATTTGTAGCTCTTTTATCCTGTTATCAGGAACCCTCATGATCTGTTTTTTTTTTTGCCAATTACCATAGTCACGCAGTGAAGCTCAATGTGCACGTTGATTGTATTTCTTTAAAACCACAATGTACTCAATCTCTGACGACAGATGGACGCAGTATTTGATGTTGTTCGAAAGCTGATCGATGATGAAGTGGCTTCGTCCAATTTATCTTCGCTCCTACCTGTGGGTCCACGCTACGCTCCATTGCTCAACGACGTTTACGCCATGGTTGGGTCCGATCATGTTGGCCATGCGCAAGAAATTTTCTTAGCTTCCGTGTTTTCCCATTCCGAGTATGAAAGCGCTCTGCAACTAGCCACTTTAGTCGACGCCGGACGGTTCCAAAAGGTTGCATTAGCGGAAAGCCGCCGCTTGTTCAACCAGAGCCAGACTGTGGATACGGAAGGGGACGCATCTCTTGTTCAGTCACGTATTATTTTGGCACTGTGCGACCACTCTGCCGATGTTGCTGTTGAAAAAAACTTACACTCAGCGCTGTGCATTTTGCACAAAATCGGTACTTTTCTTATCAGTGTTCTTTTTTGCACGCTGGTTCAGGTGTTTTCGGTTGATAATGGCTTTTCAAGGTTAGCTTTGTCAGGTTGCATTGACGTAGAATATTCAGGTGTGAAAACTATAAAGCCGATTGAGCTCCGCTCAGAATCGCACCGGGCAGAGCTTTTGGGTCGCGTCATTAGCATTCTTATCGACAATCAGATTGAAGGTAAATCGCAATTTCTTCTTCACTTCGTATCATTTGGTGTGCACATCGATTGTTTTCTGCGTAGCTTCCATCCAGCCGTGTTTCGAATGTATTTTGCTCCGATTTTGGTATGATGTTTCGATCATCTTGTTCATCTTCACGTCAGGAAACGTTCAAATTGACGCCCTTGTTGAATTTTGCCGTCTACTTGGAATCAATGACGCCCAACAATTGACCGCCATTCAAGTCAATTGCGCCCGCGAGATGTTCTTGCGCTCTCCAACACTTCAGCCATCAGCCGTTGTGCTTGCTGCCGAATCCATGGCCACTCATGCCTACGCCGATGGATGGCAGGAGTGCACAGCGATGGGTGACCCTGTACTGTTGCGACATGCGGTTTGGGCATGCCCGGTAGCGCAACTTACGGAGCGCGTTCGTGCAGCTCGAGCCGCTGCTTTGTCGCCAACTGCCGCGAAGCACCCTGCTGTACTCAGCTTGAACGCTTCTTTTCTATTGAATCAGATGCTAAAAGGTTGGTTCTGGCTCTCTTTGACTGACCCTAGTTATGATTCCAATCTGTTTGTTCAGCCTCCATAGTTCTCTCTGCTATGTATTCTACATTTTCTTCGTCATTTTGATTGCGTTATATTGTGCGGAACGGTCTATAAATCTTTCTGTTCTCATAGTAAATCAATCGTTACCGACTGGCAAGTCACCATCAATGATGCCTCCAGTTAGTATGTCGTCATTAATGGCGTTCGGGTTTGTCGAAACCAAACGCTCGAAAACCGCTATTCCATTACTGGAAACGTTAAAGGCCAGAGGTCTATCGCATTCTGTCGCCGTTGATGTTAGTATTCGTATCGCCTGTCTTGTGGCACTTTCATCCATCACCGACGTCGCCGAGATGGTATATGCACCCGAAAAAACTCTGCACTCAGCGTTGGCTGTGAATTCGTCCCTCGACTTCGCCCACGAGATCGCGGAGCTGATTTCTATGAGGCAGCTTTTGGCCGATACTCAAAAGACGCTGACGGCTTGCCATCAACAAGTGGATATGGATCGAATGGCTGTTGATTCGAATTATGCTCGAGACGCGCTCCATGATTTGGTTCAGAGGTATGTCCCGTGCGCTGTTTTCAGTTAAGTTCAGTGTTCTTTTTTTGTACCCGTTTTTTTTTCATTAAAGCTGTCTCGTGATGTAGCGAGTTTTCAAAATTCTACCACGGGTCATCCCCGTTCGCGTTTTGTTTTCCGCCATGTTCCGATCGTGGTTCTTCGATCTAGTTGCAGTTTTGGATCAAAAAACCTTTGTTTGTTGGGTGCTGCTAAATTTTGTACCTCTAAATGTGGTTTGCCTAGTGTTCCAGCTTACTTTGTTGCTGTTATAGTGCGGAAATTTCCGAAATCAACGCTGCCATATTATTGGCGCCCTCGTATCATGTTCCGTTCGGCGATCTGCTTCTTCATCATATCCGGTTTGCGTTTCGATCAATAAAGGATGACGCCGCTCTTTCGAGTCACGTCGACCGTGTTGGGTGATTAGTTCTCAGTTTTGATTTTTGTCTGTTTTTTTATATGCCTTCCTGTATACATGTCTTTATTCTCTGCTTTTCATATGATCTGAATCGCTTTGTTTTCCGTGTTTACAGCTGTGCGAATCGTTCCATTTGTTTTTTGAGGCAAGCGATTCGCCCTTTTGGACGTCAGTATTGGATGAAATTGACGGTCGCGATTATTGTCGTCTGGCCCTGCAATTCAAAATGCGATCGAGGGCACAGAACGCTGCTTCCACTCCGATTTCGAATATGAACAAACATGTCAGCGTACGTTCTGGCAGCTTTTTGAAAATCTCTGTTTTAATTTGCTTTGACGAATTCTCAGCTATTGGAGCGGCTCCGCGGCGGAAACATCGTTTTAGATTATAAAGTTCTTATGCAGGGTGGGATTAGTTCTTATCAGCAGTTGCATAACTCCATTAGCGACTCGGTATTGCCTTTTTTTTGTTGTACTCGCGACATTAAATCTCGTCATTGCCTTTTTGCCTTGCCATTCTTTCGTCATAAAGTTAATTGTTCGGGGCCAGTTGCGGATACGTGCACATTTATCGCCTTGATCTTTGTTCGATGATTTCTGGCAATTTTCATTTATTTTCACGGTTCGTCTTTGACTGACTATTTCTCTTTATCAATGCAATTTCATGCGAATGTCGTAGTAATTGAGTCTTTTGTTGCCCAGAGTGTATCCATTCTTTTGCGACTAGCTCCCTGGATTCGTGAACTTCAGGAGCAGGATTCAACGCCCCCAATCACGTCCGCGCAGATTATCATCGATTATCTCTCTGCATCCCTCTCACCTTTATCTCATCTTCCACCCGACGAAGTTCTAGTCCAGTTATATGGCCAATATCTCGCTAAATTGCCTCCTTCTTCTTGTGAGACCGATATCAAATGCCACCTTTGTTTTTTCAAGCCTACACTATTGTTTACAGTTTTGCCATTCACATTGTTTGTCTTGCGCTGCTTTTCGTACCTTGATTTCCTCTGCTTCGTTTTTTGTGCTACTGAGGTTGCTGACGTCTCAAATAGTTGTGGAATTAGTAAAGGCCATGTTCATTCCTGTATTTATTGAGTTCGGTCATCGTTACCTTCAAACAGCCCCTGGCATCGATCGCTGCTCGCGTGAATTTATTGAAGCGGTTGCAACATTAAGGTGACAGTTTCTCGTGTCAGCTTCCGTTTTCGTTATACTTACTCATGCTTTACTGTTTTTCAAACACTTTGATCGGATGAACCTGCCTGTTGTTGAGCTCTGCTTCCACTCAGGACCTTGCGCGCACTTGCAGACGTTCAGGCGCGAAGCGGGAGCGGGGCAGCGAGTGCCGCTTTACTGGCCCAGGTTCCCTTCGCGAGTGATGACTTGCGTGCATCATTTGACTCCTGTCTCCGTTCGTGTTTATCGTTATCTATCGATTTTGACGAACTGCAGATTTTTATTTCTTGCATCAATTCCACAATTGGTATGGCTTTTCGTCGTCTGCTGTAACATGGTTCTTTGTGTTTTCCATTTCTGTGAGGAATCGATTGGTTGATATGTCTTTGTCTTAACGGATATATTTGTGATTTCTTGTTTCATTTTATGTGTGCTGTGTTGTTCCTCATTTCCGTCTCGGGTATTTGGGTTTTATCTAGAAAAATCCTGAAAGTTTTCAACAGAGGGCATGGATGAGGGCGAGGAAGCGGTTATTCCCGAATATCGTGCAGTTCGTGTAATCGAATCATACGTGATCGAGATGATGAGTGTGGTTTCCGCCGATCCCAACCCAAATTATTCAAATAACGGCCAATCTACCCATATTCTTGTTTGTATATTGACTCTAGAAATATGATTTTCACTTTGCGCAACATAATTTTTTTCGAATTCCTATGTCTGTTTTCAGCAGAAATTTTTTCAATACATCAAAATTCACGATTGTGATGCTTATGATAATTTTTACTTTTCTCAGAGCTACATTGGAGACGATGGTCCACGACCTTGTCCCCCAAACAAGTCATCATCTGCTGCTGCCTCCCTTGTTCGCGTGTTCCGTGTCTATCCCGGTGCGGTCACACTTCTGTCCCGAGAACATGTCAAAGCCGCCGTCCAGGACGAAAGTCTTTCATTTCCCGCTCGCGCTGCTCTATCTGAAGTTCTAGTTTCTGCCTACCGTATGTGGATTTTTCTTCGAAATCTGTCTTTGGGCCTAGGAACTTTTGAGCCAACCGTTCTTATATTTTTTGACTATTTTCCGCTGCTAGCTGAATCTTGTTGCACGCCGTTTAGTTTTGTCTTTTTTCAACAGTTTTTCTTCGGTGTTTCATTATTTTCCTCATTTTTGTGAGTCATCATTCTCATCTCGGGTTCGCCACATCAAAATTATACTTAGAAAGCGATCTGGATGAGGATCATGGGGAAGTTATGATTGCGGGATTATGCCAGCAGTGTTGGCCGGTCCAGGATCAACCAGACATGGCCGTCGATGCCCCTGTTCATGTCTCCACGGAACTCGCCCAAAATCTTATTGACAACGCGCGCGATGAACTTCAGGTCGAGTCATTTTTTTTTTTGCGTCATGTGGGCTTTCACTTTTTTGGTTTAAGACTATTTTTGGTTAAATTGTTTAGTCAACGCTAATCAATTTCAAAGAACGTTCAAAAAACCCTTTTGTTAATTTTGTTTTCATCTTTGAACTTAGTAACTGTTTATTAACTTTAAGGTCATTTCAGATTTGTGCTTGCGCCACAATTATAAGGTCCCATCCTGGGTTAGCAGCAGATCAATCGCTTCCTTTTTCATTGCTGCAGCGGGCTATGCTTGTTTTGCTGCCAAGTGCGCCCTTACGATTCCTGCATCTTTACATTGGCAGTCAGCTCACCGATCCTGAACGATTTCGGTTGATCGAGGCTCTGAGTTCTGTCAAAGGGCTCTCGCTCGTATTTCCCATCAAGACGGCGCTTTTGAGCTCTGGAATTGAATTTGAGAAGATGGCCGCTGTCCGGATAAAGAAGATTGTGGCTGCGGACGAACTTGAAGCTTTATCATCGTTAGAGGTAATCTGGGTGTGCTTGCACTTCAATCAATTCGTTAGAAAATGCAGTTGGTTTCGGTTTCTTTGGTTTACAAAGTGTCTGGTTTGCGCCGTTTTGAACGCTTTCCAAATTTTGTTCTGCGCGACTTAAATGACATCTCCGATTTCACAGGCTGATCTTTCAGATTTTGGTGGCAATAGTGTCATCGGTCTGTCGCTGAGCGCCGACTTAATTTCTGAATTAGTTGACACTCCAGTCGCTGGCCTTTTATTTCGTCATCTTCGTGCGTCGCCGGCCGACGCGCTTCGTGCAGCATGCGTTCTTTGCGCTCAGCAGCGATTCATGGCGGCTGCTGCCGTTTTGGATGCGTCTCCCAGGTTCTGTCGTGATCCACGCAGATCTCTTGCCGTTTTGGTTCGGCAACTCTCCGGTTCTCGTTCGACGGATGTAACAGTCGTCAACGCGATTCAACAGTTATCTGCTGCAAATCTCAATACATTAACATAATTTCTCACTCGTTTTCTGATTAGAAATTGCATTGTTTGAAGATTTGATACCTATACACAAGCGAGCTTGATCCGGCAACCAAAAATATGACCATGAGTAACGTGTGTACCATTTTTCGTCTCAACGTTCAGAACTGAAGCGTCTCCGATATCACATATTTGGTTGCCGGATCGATTTCGCTTTCGCTTATTCTCAGGTCAAATGAGACCTGAAGTGATGGTTAAATGGGGTCGATCGTGATGATTTCGATGAAACAGCCGGGGTGTCAAAAAGACTGTCTCTGTGAACATTTAAAATATTTCGAGCATTCAACGCATTGATTCTGTGTTTACCTGACGTAGGTATCAACTTGTCCACCGTCGTGAATTTCGACCAGAACAACTGAGGCGTCGCTTATGGTTTTCAGCGAATCCCTCACGCTGCATATCGGTGGAATACAGGTTGGGGTTCAAGGTTCTCGACTACAACTGATACAATGCTGCTCAAAGTGCAACTGCACCCATCTCAAAAATATTTAAATCGGAACATGATTCTTGGCAATTTCACTTGGTTTTCAAAACTAACGTTTGAGAGACATATGTTTCGTGCAAACATAAACTACACCACAGACAAGTTGTATAGAGCAAAAAGTGAGCGATTAGTTAGAAACATGTTTTGCGTTATCTGCAAAATTTCTTCACTATCAAATTTCGATAATTATCAGACTTTGCGAATAATCGGCACATTTTATTACAACACAGCGTTTGGATCCCAGCAGTAGCGTTTGGAGTTCGATTCATACAGATGACCAATTTCTTCCATCTCTTGATCATCCAATTTGAAATCGAACACGTTAAGGTTCTCTTTGATTCGAGCTGGATTCCTGCTTCGTGGCAACGCTATCACATCCTGTTGAATACACCAGCGAAGGAGAACTTGAGCGGAAGTTCGCCCTTGATTGTTGGCAATTTTGACGATAACCGGATGACCTAGGAGTCGCGTATCGGCCTAAGATTGGAGACTGGTAAGCCAGTAAACAGATAAAACAGGAATTGGTTTGACTTGGCCAAGGGGTGAATACGCTTCAACTTGGATGGAATTTAAGGTACAGTATGCAAGTAGCTCTCGGTTATCAAGGAACGGATGAAACTCAACTTGATTTACTGAGGGTGGAACCGAACATTGAGTAAGAAGTTCTGTCAAATGCCGCTCCAAGAAGTTACTAAACAAAATCACGTTTGCAGAAGTTAGAAGCCACTTTGAGAATTTTCGACCTAACCTGACGCCAATAGCTTTAGCTTTTCCTTGGTGATATAACTGTTCCAACGCTCGCCAAGAATTTAGACGATACCCGGGATTGTCTGGAGAGAGCGCGGAAACTTGTGCTCGCCCTGGCCAATGTATAAGGTACCTAGAAAGCACACAATTTGAAAAGATATCATCGGGTTTGGTTTTGAATTTCAGACAGATCAAAATAATCAGTTCGTAATCGTGACAATGAATCTAATGCTGCTTGATATGCAACGCTTGTGACACCTGAGTCCTTCGGTTGTAACTTCGAAACGATGAACAGTTCCGACCGACTGATACCAACACTCTCAATTGCATCAGCGATAATCGATTCATTTCCATCTGCGAAACCGAGAATCAGTCCAGTTCACAAACGCACATTCGGTACTGGAATGAGCTACATACATACAGATGCTGTATCGATGTGGCGATAACCGCACTTCAAAGCGTGGACAACTGCATCATAGCATGACTTGCCGGAGAGCTAGGAAGATATGATCATCAATCAAGAGTCGAAAGGGCTAAATCAACTTGGATACGTACCTGATATGTCCCAAAGCCTATCATCGGCACCTTGTCCAGCATATCAACAACGTGAAAAAACTCTGGAGAAGACATGAATTCCGACTGTGGCAATGAATCCTGGTCACCGGGCCAGTCTCACCCCGGAACGACCTTCGATCGTGGCGTAATCGTGAGCACTTTCTGAAAGCTTCCCAGCTCTAATCGTGAGCAGTATATCGATTATTGACGCACCTGACTGGTGACAAGGCTGCGGCGGCGGGCTCAGTTAAATATCGCCATAACCATGGCTGGCCCATCAGTCGGTTTCATTTCGAGTCAGGTGTATTTGATTGGATTTACGGCTATGAAGATGAGGCAACTGTCGCAAAGATTCGTGTATTTGTTGGCTGAGTGTAATCTTTTCGGTTTGTTTTTCGAGTCCTTAGCAAGATTGTCGTCCTCAATGCTGTAGGGTTTTGAGTAGTTTTTTTGTTCTTGGTGGGTACATTGGTTTATTTGAGTTTGATGGTTCCGTGGTATTATCGTGTTCTGCTTGTTTCAATGTTCTGCTTGGGCCTGTTGCCATACGAGAGTTGTCCACATTCCTTTTCGTTGCGATGTGCTGTGTTGAGTTGGAGCCACGTTTTTGTTGCAGAATTGCGCCCCCTCTGGATCGCTCCCGTAAATCAACCCTGACATTTGGATCGCTTTCAGAGCACAGATTCCTATCACAACAACGCCTTTGACTACATACGGCATCTCGTTGGATAAACAAATTAAATGAAATCGAATCTGTTTTGTAACTGCGTCATGCCTTCTGTCGAAATTGTGATGGATCTGTGATACGTTCGATGCATTTAGAGTTTCTGAAGACGTTTGTTTGAGGTGGCTCATGAATGTATACTTCTTTGCGGCTTGCTCTGGTTGCCACAGGATAGACTGTTTTGTCTGAGGGGTTTGCGTTTAGTTTAGTTTGTGACAAGAGCGGCACTTCGATCAACTTCATAGTGAAGTCCATAGATGTCCTCATTTCAATAAAGAGTGCCAACAGTGTGCAATCCATGCAATATATCATAATTTTTGTGTAGGGACCGTTACTATATTGAAAGTGTTCAATTATTGTTTCCACAATGGTTGAGGGGGCATAAGTTCTCCAGGTGGCTTTGGGCATCTCAGGATTTGCACTCATTCGGCGGTTCCGATTCTCGCTCTCCAGTCGATTCGTTGGCAATTGTGGCATACATTGCTAATGTGTTTATTAGGTTCCGCCTCTGCATATTGTGATGCAACTACAGTACCCGATGTCTGATTTGCATGAGCTCAAAAATTGTTTGTCTTTGCATTTGTTGAAGTAAATGGACTGGTGTAGTTTGAAGCGGCAAATCAAGAGTAGTCGGAACACAAACTGGTTGCCAAATCACGTCGAACCCGAAGTCAATCGTAATCGAAAGGTCCACCAAAAAACGTGTTGGTCGAATCGAAAGATCGCTGACGAAAGTAATATAAAAGCAGAGGAAGGACGTGCAAATATTGGCAAAGAAAGTTGGGAATGGAAGTTGATGAAGGGTTTTGGGATTATCCTGTGCCCAAACTGGTAAGTAAAGGCCAGTATAGGCACTGGATAATTCCATAACCCTACTCCAACTTCCTAACAAATGTGACGACCGAGCTTGAGGCGAATCAATCGACATAGTTTGCTGAAAGCCATAACTGAATCAAAACAACCCTTTGCAGCGTCTGAAAATCATTGTGAAAAAGCCGCTACATCAGACCGGAGAGCTGAATCCGAAACGAACAGGGATCGACGCTCAAGTCCTCGTAAACATTGAGTTATTAAGGTCAAACGGCCGTTTGAGTGTTGTGCTTGAGGGCCAGATAATATGCCCGAAACAAGGGGAATAATTCTCCCTGATCCGGCCAAATATCATTGGATAATATACGGGACACAACTTGACTGGAATGGCTCGTGAGACTTGGTTGTATTCGTTCGTAGCGCCTTCACAAGCAAACTGACAGTTTGTCGGCAGTACTTGAACGTGTTTGGTGAGTAATTATGATGACGACTCCAATTCAACCTCAATCCTTATTCAGAGCTGGAAATTTCAATTCAAGATTAACCCTTAGCCTGACCATGGAAATAATGGAGCATTTTCATTTAATTACTCAACTATTAAGTTCGAGAATTACACATTTAACAGTTTGGAATTTCCTATTTCGACGTTTCTATAAAATCTTGGCAACAGTTCCTATGATCGCTTTTCAGATAAAGTTCAAGATCGTGCAACAAAAAGTTGGCGATAGAGCTGCACATGTTGCAGATGGACTCTGTCTTTCCATCATTCCATCACACGATGCACGTATCCTTGATGTGCTGATCAGTCCCGCCAGCCCTCGTCCAACCCAAGAGAACGGATTAACCGCAGGAGGAGGGTGTGTAGCGCCGTCACCATCTCCAATAATATCTCACCCGATATCTCAACCATAAAGAGTCCCAGTCCCTCGTACAGTAACAAACCTCTCCACTTGCGCAACACCTATTTCACACAGAGAAACATGTTCCAGTAGGGTAACGCTCGTCATTTTTGAGTGCGTAACACATGATTGGTAAAGTCGAAAGTTGGTCGGCCACGCAGTTGTTGTGGATCATTTGCGGGTGTAGACGGCGGTAGTCAGTGGGGCGTGGCCTGGTGTTCAGTGGACGAGCGGATCGGTTCCATTCATTTTGGGCCCCGAACTTATGGCCGTCAACGGGCACCCGGCGAACATGGCCTCGCCTGTTCTGTCCCCTCCCGGCTCTAATCGTCCTCAGAATTCGGTGCCAGTGTTGACCAATCAAGTGGCACAGTTACGACATGAGAATTCCAGATTGCGGGCCTTACATGAGGACTCCCTGAGGAACCATGAAAAACAGGTCTGGCTACACCAATAGAGGCTCCACGATGCAAGTTTTTTCGCTCGAATTTGCTGTGATTTAATTCACCGTCTAGAAAACTTGTGACACACTACATGAATTCACCGTGTTTTGACCAAATATTGTGTCGATTCCTCGCGAAGTAACACTTCGTGCACCAGTTTTTTCTATCATTCTGTTTTTGTGTTCCTCAAAATTCGCCTTATTTGTCCTATTTAGATTTATGCAGCTGAACTGACAATCAAAGCTCGGGAAACAGATTTGGCACAATTATATCAACACTTACAGCAGTTAAATGCGGACTCAGACGCGAGCTCTGATGCTGCTCGTGCCAAGTTTGAAGAGTTACAGTCGGCGAATGGCGCCGCGCTGTATGAGACGCGCCGTGAGCTGGAATCTGTCCAAAGTTACGCCGCTAGTGTCAATCTAGGGCTACAGGAAACCCAAGGTTTGCTTAGAGCTGCTGAGAAGTCCCTGGCGCAGCTTCGGCCAGAATTGTCGGCAGCCAACGACCATATTAAGGGTTTGACTACCGAAAATGTCCGTCTTCGTAAGCAAATGCAAAGCGCTGATGAACAGTTGCAAAACGTACAATCGAGCAAAGCAGCTATGCAGTCTGTGATCGCTCAAATGAAGGTGCAAATGCAGGAGGCAGATGCGCAAGTGGCTAAGTTGGATGCTGAACTGGTCGCCGTCGATCGGACGAGGTTTGAATTCGAAACCGAATGTGTTCGTTTGAGGGAGGCCTTGCGTCTGGGCGATGCTGGAGGGATTGGACAGCAGCTCTATGCGGAAATCGAGAGGAGACGGGGTGCAGAGCACGAATTGGCCAGGCTCGATGGATATTGTCGTCATCTAAAGGACGAACTAGCCAAGGTTATGTCCCAACCTAGACCATACTCCTTAACCGAACCCCCTCCTAACGACCGTCGTCGATAATACACTGGATCTGACATTATCGTTTTCTGAGTTTAATTTTACTGGATTTCCTCCTTCAGCAAAGGAAGTGTTGCAGTTTTTCCCCCTGGCCCCTCCAAGTTCCCAAAGCTCTGCCAAGAATGACTTCTTGGCCATTCTTGTCAATTCCTTCCACTACGTGTAGCAATACACATCTGGCTCTATCAACGGATCTTCTTCGTCCCTCACAGTTTGACAAGAATTTCTCATTCCCGGTTCACGTACACCGCTACTCGCTCTTCATTCCGGTTTACGCACCGCCTCTCGTTCTCATTCCAGGTACCGCTTTCCGGTCTTCCTCATCGCCGGTACAGACTCGGAGGGAGCGATCCTGGTCTGACATGGAGACAGCGAGGAGATAAAATTAACGGGAGAGAGACTGAGAGACAGTGGAAGGGGAAGTTCAGGATGAGAGTAGCGGTGCGAAAACCGGGAACGGAAAGCGGTACGAAACCGGGAATGAGAACGAGAGGCGGTGCGTAAACCGGGGGATTGGGGTTAGCGGTGCGTAAACCGGTTTAGACTGCGCAAGTCACCCATCGAAATGATGACGATCGAAATCGAGTCTTATGAAGGGTTGGAGTTGAGAAGACGGTTGCAGTTCCATTTGCTTGAGGTCGTGGTCGGCCATCAACGCGGGTCTTCTGAACTAAACGAGACTAAAGAGTTGATCAATTTGGGAAGTGAGTTTATTCAGCAGATGATTGCCTGATTGCCCGTTGATCCATCAATTGGTCACAGCATCACAGTGGCTGGAAAGTCCGGCCGGAGAGCCCTCCCCGTCGCCAAGCTCCGCCGAGCGACATCATCACTGTCATGACCGCAGCTCGACTACTCAGTACTCAACGGTAATCTCAACAGTAGTCAACTATTAGTCTATCACCATTGGTGGTGTTGGAGGGATGCACAGTGGAGTCTTCTCCTGTGATACTCCTACCAAATGGAGACCGTTGACTGACAACAAAATTTCTCACCAATGGGGAAAACCTGGTTTTACCTATTGGAGACAACTGTGGCTTTACATAACCGTCAAAAGTTATCTAAGACACGGGATTCGAACACAGCTGATTTATCAGCATTTGAGCATACCGATCTATTGTCATTTATTGTTAATTTACTGTTATTGGAATTTGGATATTTTAATATGGTGGCAATTGCCTATCCATAGGAATAAGGAAGAGTTTACTGATAGGAACTGGGAAATGTACCATTTTCGTAGGATAGAAAAGCCAATATACTGCAGTTTGGATCAGCAGAAGGCAAAGAGATCGGAAGTTAAAACCCAACGAAACGAAATGGAAAGACAGAAAAACTACAGGAAAACAACAACTAGACCCAAATCAAAAACGACTAAACAAAGCAAAACTCAACTAAATAATAACAAGGCAAGACACAACACACACACACCCGGGGTTTGTCCGTTTGACTGCAAATTAACCTGGAATTGTTCAATTGTTCTTGTCTTCTATTTTCCCGGGAGGTATTTCTGTCAGTCGACTGATAAAAGGCCACGCAAAAGGCCACGCATCAGTCGACTGATGTGATCAGTCGCTGGTGTACACATGCGCACTGTCAGGTTTGACTTTAGAGTGCGTGTGATCTTGTTCATGAATATCCGCCATTGCCACTTCGTCGTGTTCTTGAGTATAACAACAATGCGGATGGTTTTGTTCGTTTCCAGTGTAACAGGGCCGAGGGCAAACGGTGATCCCTTTGCAATATGTTCCGCATGCACTTTTCGACATTGTTTTTGAGCTGAGTTATAGATCGAGAAATTCCTTCTCGATGGCAAACTCGACATCATTCATTGTTCCCAGTCTCCCTGTTAGAAATGAATTTGATCACCGCATTTTATTCAGAATGTGTTATGAAGACAGCATCAAATTATACATCAAGACTATATACTCCTAGTAATTTTTACAATTGTTCGCGCCTCATAAGCTCTGTCAATGGGACGGATCTAGCAACAAAGTGTCTGAAAACACTTATTGAAATTCTGACCAAAGCAAGGTTCTTAAAATTTACCGATTTTACAAAGCCAGTGATTATGATGAATAATCCTGCTTTACTCGCAAATTGCCCTTAAAGTAGTTTCTTTGCTTGAAGTAAAACTTCACTACTTGCTTCTTCAATGTCGTCGCCATAGTCAAAAATGCGGTGCATTGCTTCATTCAGCATTTGGGAGTCGATATCTGAAAATTCAGGTGCTTTGATTAGCTTCGGTTCCTCAGCATTT
>OUQQ01000779.1:0-12249 GCA_900404475.1 Spongospora subterranea | reverse complement strand
TCCCATGCACCGCCTTATCGGCCATGATGGCGATCAATGTTAGGGCCGTCTTTGTGGCTTTCATCGTCAACCTCCTATGCGCTGGTGTTCCTTTCAGCGTCGCTGCCATATCCTGGCTCTGTCTCGACGTGCGACTTCTATCGTCTTGGTGGGGAAAGCATATCGTGCCGTCGTTCCTCGTGACCTTCGCCCTGATGTCCTGTTTTACGGTCCCGTCATTCCTTGTGCCGTTGTTGGTCTCCCCGTTGGAATCGTCCAACGGCGATGTTCCGATCCAGAGGTGGATGATGATCACGCTGTTTGGGGCGTATATATTTCTGAGCGTATCCCCATTGTTGACATACTCTGTCTTATCTGCATTATGGGCGGTCGTCTTTACAGTTGCCGGTGTTGCACGCTGCTACCACGCCATGTCCTTGCCCTTTATCGCCTTGCCATTTTTTCTCTTTCGGCAGGGAAAATGTGTCGTGGCCTTTTGTCTCTTGATATCGGTCATGATGCGGTTATTTGTTGCGTTTTCATCCTGTACGCCGTTATTCGGACCCCATTTGGAATCGTCCATCAGCGATGTTCCGATCGAGAAATGGATGCTGTTGGCCATGGGGTTCGGGAGTTATATATATGTGATAACGTCCCCATTCCTAACACATCCCCTCTTATCTGTATTATGGGCGGTATTCTTCACAATTGCCGGTGTCGCCCGCAGCGTTCACGCCATATCCTTGCTCTGTATCGCCTTGCCATTTTTCGCCATTCGACGAGGAAGCAAATATGTCGTGTCGATGTTTCTCGTGGGTGTAGCCATGATGCCCTTCTTTGCTGCTTTGTCAGTCGGTGTGCCGCTTTTTGGATCCCCTTTGAAATCATCGCCACCTCAAGTTCCAACAGACAATACCTCAACTCTACACGTCAATCCCGACTCTTTGTCTTCTGATCGTCCCCCTTTCCAACCAGGTATTTAGCTCTCGTACATATGATAGCGATCTGTAATTCCCTTTCTGTGCAGCGGCTGCCGACATGATTGACAGTCTACCCGAGTTTGTACCAAAAAACAGGTTCATTGTTGGTTCATTTCCATCAATTGAGAGATCTAGTGTAGGTTCCCGATATTGAATTCGGAACCAATCCCGACGCGCTAGTTTCTGACTTTATTCCGTCGTTCTTTAGGTTCTGTTAGTCGAACGTACGTTATCTGTGGGTGATGATATTGTTCGCTTCAGGTACCACCTCAAAGTTTACAATGTCTTCGGTCAAGTTGAAAATCGATGTAGAATCCATTCTGTTTTTGTCATGGTTGTCATATGCGGTCACCCTTTATGTTCAGGCCTAGAACCTGACAAGTCTGATTTATGATTATTTTTTGCTATATTCACTTCCAATATCACTGCCGATATTTATTGTTGTATAGTTTGTTACTCAAAATGATTATCGACGCCCTTTATAAGAAACTTATCAAAACATGGCGGTCAACCAAGAAGGTGCTTTCGGAAGGTATGTCTTTCTTGATCAGCGTCCCGTTTATCAGCATGAAGATGTTTCGGCCGGTTCAGCGGCTGAGAATGTCAAAGCGCGATTCGGAGTGCCCCTGGTGAACAGACAACCCAGGTAGCCAACTCTTGGATTCAACTCAACTCGCCATATCTGATTTTTTCCAGATATCAAAAACGTTCGTTCGTGGACCGCTCCTGGGTTGGTTGGTGTCCGTCAAAGCCTGTACAATTCGTTAACATTTGAGTCAGGCTTTTGTTCGGAACCTTGTCGATGTCGTGATATTCGACGAGTATCCACGTCACTGAGCTGCACGACATTTCGACACCTGTATTACTGGAATGGCGCCCGTTACGTTCTCAATATATGAAATTGTTCAGTGTCCAAAGAACATAGTGGCCCAGGGTTAATGGACGAATGGCGCCTTTTTAATCGTACTGTAGATCCTCAGGGCCATCAAATAGTGTTTTAGGGTCAGTCATCACAGGAACCTTGGCCTCCAACCACATCAAGGTTGTTCTAACGCATATATCGGTTTGATTGCATTGGGTCTTGATTCAACCAGCAACTTGAAAGAGGTGGTATTGACCTGAATGTTGTCGCCACAACCGCAACTCAGAAATCAGAGTCAACAACTTGATCGCAAACTTATTGCCAGCTCGTCAAGTTGACAATCCGAAGAGCTTAGTTCCTTTGATTCGACTTGCCCATCCTGAGTTTTGATTTTGAACTTCTTTTACAACGGAGACAAACAACACCTGGTTCCTGTCAGAGCGTTTGAAGCCCGTCAGCCTCGATCATCATCCACAAGTTCAGGTCGCAGGTTAGTTTTGAAACATCTCGGTTTCTAAACAACGGCCATGAAAGAACTGTTGGCCCTGCCAGAGTCATGACGCGGCGCCCTGCATCGGTAGCGCAGGGACTGACGTCGATCAATGTACAAGAATGTGGCTGACCCAGGGATGTTCGTACATCTATCATGTTCCATATCTCAAGACCAGTCAATTCCAGTTGCGTTTGTTCAATCCGGTTTTCGAAATCAACGGTTCTTACGACTTTGTGGGAAATAACGAGGACCCATCGCCGCGAATCTAACCAATATGGCGCTGCCATCGGCTCAATTCTAACATTGATCGAAATCATTTAATCCAGTAATCGCATGTCGTAGGCGATTTCAAAATTCTCTCGCCCGCACAACCCAATCAGAGTTGATTATCCGGCAAGCAAAACACGGATCAAATTGTTGGCCATGGCGAAAGTGAACTGGCGACAGTATTACAGTTGACGCGGAATTGTGTCAACATTCAGTTGTTGCCAATCAACGAACGCGACCTGAATTCCCCGCCATCTCCGGAACAACGTCCACATCTGGGTTTCAATCTGTCGACCCCAAATTCGGGTTCTTCTCTTAGCCAGATCCGCCTGTGCAACTTGTCGATACGTTTTGCGTCAATGCTTGAGAAACGGCGTCGTTATTGGAATCACGTTGGACGATTGGCCAATCCCCCTTTATTGGAACAACGCCCTTTAACACATAAGGATTGGTTTAACCGCCCCCCGACGTGTTGCGGATTCCTTTGCACCTGCAGCAACGTGCAATGTCGCCAGGGCAAAACGGCAGGCTGTGGTGCCAAATTGGACACCGATCCTGTTTATGTTTGCAATTGCATCGTAAAACGAAGACGACGGATAATCCTAATCGAATGGGAAGCAGGGGCAACACACACACACGCTATGGTGATTGTCAGATCATCATCCGATGCCAGTTCAGAATCCAGATTTTTTGAGGTGTTATTGAACAGCAAAACAATCGAGAAACGCCCATGATCGAATGGGACTTCAGAAAAAGCACATCTCTACGCTGGTTCCGATGGTCGCCATCTGATGAGAGGTCAGAAGCGATTGCGTCGGTGTTCAATGAGCCCGACCAAGGGAGAAATCCCGATCGAATGGGGTCGACGACTGAAGCAATGTTCGTTGGCCACCACAGTTGAAGCGCCAGGAAGTCGGCGCGCGATGATCGCCTGGTATTCGGTCTCGGTATTCCCATCTCTCCATCTGGCCGATCCTCGCTCCCGAACCATTGCAGGTCGTCCACGGAACCTTCGCCATCCAGAGCCCAGTTTCAATCGTTCGACGCATCTGACATTAATGTCGTTTGCGAGAAAAAGACGTCATCGCTGACGGTCCACGCCCCGATTATTCGCTTGGCGAATTTAGATGACGGGCGCTGATCGTCGTATCCCGATACTGTTCACAGGTTTTTCATAAAATGATCATTAATCGCCAATGATCGTCGGTCAACACCGTTATCCACTGACTCAAAGAGGATCATGGCCCCATCCCATGGCTGAGTACGACGGCCTGGCTCGAGCGGCACCTGTCGCGGCCGACCCCGATCGTCGGGACGTGACATGGCGCGGTCTTCGTTACATGGCGCGGTCTTCGTTACATGGTCGCGGCCTTCGTTACATGGCGCAACACCTCAAGATGATAACGATATGATTTTCAATGACACACAGTTGATTTTATCGTTGGCGAATTGCGACGACGGAAAAATGGGCGATTTCATGACACGGGGCTATCCAGGGCCAATCAACGTCGACCGTCGTCGGGCGCGTCGGCCTCGTCAGATGGCCCTGTGCGGTGCCCCGATGGATCAGTTATCGGAAAGACCGGACACGTCAAACACGTCCACGATGTTTTCGATGGGAACGAACAACGGCCAGCGCCCCCTGGACACCCCATTCAGACATGAATGCGATCCGGGAAGCGTCGCAGGTGGCCGGGCGGGTTGGTTCCGGCCATGACGGTCGTGGTTCGTTCCGATCGAGGACATGATGTTAGCGTTGGACGTGGGGAATCAATGTCGTTGGGGTTTGATCCAAATGGACACCTCACTGGGCAAGTGACAAGGCCGATGCAACCGACGACCACAACGATGATGACGTGGGGCGTGGACGGGTCCATTGCTGATGAAGGAATCGAACTGGTGCACGAACACGCAGACGACGCCGACGTCGATGGACGAACGATGTTGAACCGTGTGATTCATGGGAGGAGGAAATTGGAATGAATTCCAACGTAATGAAGTTCGGGACATGTCGGTGGCGCGACTGGCTGGGGATGGGCAACGCCATTTGTCTGTGGACGTTGCTCCACCACTGACCTGAAAAAGGCAAATTCATTATCCGTCGGCGAAAAAAATCGCTTCCGTTCGTTCCAGATTCACCTGAAAAATCTTCCGACGGTTTTTTCACGCAACGGATTGATATTGGTTGGCGATGACACCCTTGATTGCTTCAAAATTCGTCACGAACCTTTCGGGCCCGTTCACAAGTTTGTGCTAATCGGGGGAAAGGCGGGCGGAACGTTTTGGTGCATTGGGGAATGTTTACGCCAGCGGAATCAACAGGGATGGCCTTATGTCTTGAACGTGACGCTGTCCATGCGTAATCGCATCCGCGTCCCTGAATTCCGTTGCAAAAGTGGAATGTTTTCGTGATCGGATACGTCGCTCAGACTCGGCCAGATCAAACCTAACAAGAAAGACGATTTGGAAGTTCAATGAATTGATGCTCTAACTGCTTTGGTCGACCAATTGCGGCCAAAGGTTCCAAATCTCGACACAAAAACATGGCAAACACCGACAGAGAGCCGCGAACAGAAGAGCCTGTATTATTTTAGCAACAGCGTCTCGATTGGGAACCAGAATCTAGCCAGAGCAGGAACGGGCGTGACGACACCAGCTGGACGACAAGATCTGTTTTAAGACGGTCGAATGGCGCAGAAAGTTCGGCAGAGATCCACTTGAGATGGCCCTCGATCTACTCCAACGAACGGTTCTGCTCCGATATATCTTTCACAAACGCGAAGTTTTGAAGAATCATTTTCTGAGCAAAATTGATTTGTTTTTTTTTTGTTTTTTGGGGTCAACGTAGATTGTGTCGTGCGGTAAATCTGGTCAACTCACCATGAACAATGGTACTGATAAACAGAAACGACGATTCAGGAAGCGAACAAATAGTGATGTAATCGCTGGTCGGGCTCAACACGCACCCTCTGGACCACGACGCCTGCCAAACTAGGTCGACGTCCTGGATTGACCTGACGTTCCACGCCGCGTCATGATCGACCGATTGCCTCGGCCTCATCAAATACCCTGTGGCCTGCCCGTTCGACCAACTCGCACAACGATCGCGCACGTCGAGTACACTCCCACGACGTTCTCGATGGGAACAGACAACGGCCGATCATCACCATTGGACGGCATCGCGATCGTTCCATCGAGGACATGGTGTTCGTGTCGGACGTGTTGAATCAGTGCCAGGGTTTGATCTCCAGGCGGACAGGTCACTGGGCAAGTGACAAGGCCGATGCAATAGACGACCACGACGTGGCGTGGGACGTGTTCCGGTCAACGAATCGCCACGCGCGTCGTCACGAGGAAGGAGCGAGAGCGAGAGATCGACGTCGAATCATGTTGTCCTTGCGAGACGATCATCGCAATGAATCCAACAACGACGACCAATTCGACATGATGAATCTTCCCAGGAAATTCCGCGTCGGTCAACAGCAACTGGCTGGGAATGGCCCAACGACGCCATTTCCTGAGAACGATTCTCCACCACACAAGTGAAAAACGGCAATTGTTCTTCACGAGAAAATTTCGCGACGATCGGACATGGGAAACTCGATCTGGTTTCCGTCGTGACAGATTTATCTGGAAAACCGAAAGTCAAAAAACGGGGAAGTTCCGACAAATGAACGGGATGATCGTTATGGCCAAGGTCGTGACTGAACTGGAAGGGAATCGGACCCGTGTGGGCGGGACAGTTCAACCGAGCACGAACGGCGTCATGACGGCCGTCCCCGTCCCGCCTCCGATCCAAATCGGACAACTCGCGAGGCCCACTCAGCGCCGAACGACCTCCGCCGTCAAAGTGGAAACCGACGATCGTGTTTGGCCGGCCGTGGAGAACGGGGCGATCGACGATTCCCCCCAAGGAGTGATGGCCCTCGCCAAAAAGTTCATAGCCCAGGTGAGATAGCCAAACCAGCGAACCGTCCAGATATTGGACGTCAATGGACCTCGGCGACTTGAACCCGGTCCTGGACGAGCCGATAGGGGACGTTGATCAGGGAATCGCGGGACACTGGATTAATGGCAAACGGGTTCAATTACATTTGAGAGTTAATCTCGTAATCAGCTGTTGTGGAACGATTATCGTTGGTGTGTGGGAGTGTTTCATGGTGATTTGGTCGTGATCCAACGCTGACCCCGATTCGCATGATCGTCCATGCCGATGGGTTCTTGATCCGGTTGGACTTCTGCTCAGTTTCCCAGGTATCCATCAGAATCGAACGAAACCGGTGCCGGAACAGGTTCCAAACGACCTCGTTCTCGGTTATCGATATTGGCCATTGATCTGTTCCTGTATCGAGATCAGTTTATTGGACTGATAATACCTGGACAATGTTATCGTCCTACGATCACCCCAATTCAATGATCGCATGTGCTACGTCCGATCTCTGCTCCGAATCTGCCGTCGATGAATCCTTTCGGTGTGGCTCTGATTTCCATGAACGAAGGTTGTCACAGAACCAATCTCAAAGGAAACACACGGTGTTGCAGGATCATCCTGATTTCCAGATGAATCAACGCCAGCTCGGGCTGGCGTTGACTGGAGAGGTGGTATGGCGCTACCGTTAAGGACACGGGAATGGCCGATCCAGGATTCATTCAAAACGATGCTGGAGAGTTCCTGAGAGGTTTTATACGTAACCCAGACGAGGGAATGATTTATGGTCAGCGAATCTGTTGGCACGGGATGTACTATCAAACGGTATAAGATGATGTTAGGATTGGCAAATTTCTGTTGTAGTTTGTGTTCTCTCAATGATTGCAATGGGAACCAGCAGCCTACACGTGCTGACCTTATGATTGGGAACCTTCGAACTAATTATCTGCTGACTTATACAAGACCAAACACGGAGCCGTATCTTGAGCAGAGATTGCCTGTGGTTGACACATTCCTGAACGAGGGACTGAGCCACGACCCATAATTCGTGTCGCTAAACGACATTGTCGGGACCACAAGCGAGATGACTATGTAGACTATGCTGTGGCGATTACCATTAGTATTGAATTGAGGTGGATATAAATGCTTCATTCAAAGTTCTTCGGCGATCTGTCGTTTGAAAACTGATCATTGATTCGGTACGTGCCGAGTGGGAACGAATTCTTGGGACAAAATTGGTGTCAGTCATTGCCTAATATGGGACCCAGTATTCTCTAGGTCATCAAATCACCACAATCTAATCTTATCTTTGTCATGAAGCCAGTCAACATTGAAGTATCGCTTGGATACCATCGAATTCCCCGAGTAGTCAAACTGATCTGCAGGAAATATGTCCCAGAACCGGTAGAACGTTTGTTAGAAAAAGAATAATTTCCGGCATTTGCGTTATGGAAGTTTATTTTTCGGGCAGGCCGGATCTTTGATCGACGCAAAAGCACCGGCCAAATATGCATCGGAGCTATCCATTCGTAGATCGCTTAATCGGATCCCATGTTGGTTGAGAAAATGACAACTTTTGAGAAGGGCTGATCTGTGGCTCATCAATTTCAACCGCCATTGTAGCTTCATCTGTCTATGGTGAAAATGTCTATCAGATTTCCCATTCATCCCTCTATTCGATTGGCAAACTTACATATAGCTTTTTGAGTAGCTCACACGCAACCGAGTGAAAGCGCCATAATTTCTGATAATGACAACGATCATCAGTCAAACAAACCAATCAAAGCAGTCACCGCTGAGGTACCATCTCATGTTCCGGGTCATCTTCCGGGTCCTTGGGCTTTGATAATGCCTCGCCAAGTTCTAAAANTCTTAAATTAATCAACTCTTCTCATATAGTTCAGAAGACCCGCGTTGATGGCCAACCACGACCTCAAGCAAACGGAACTGCCACCTTCTTCACAGTACTGTAGAATCTCTTATAAATAAAGCTCTTATAATCAATAATTGCTTGTAATTGATAAAAATAGCGTCCACCGATTGCGTTCTAAGGCTTAGAGCATCTCCACCCCACACAATCTAATCTTAGCTTTGTCATGAAGCCAGTGAACATTTAAATATCGCTTGGAAACCTTCGAATGGCCCGAGTAGTCAAACTGATCTGCAGGAAATATGACCCAGAACCGGTAGAGCGATTGTTAAAAAAAGGATAATTTGCGACATTTGCGTTATGGAAGTTTATTTTTCCGGCAGGCCGGTTCTTTAATCGAGACAAAAGCACCGGCCAAATATGCATCGGAGCAATCCATTCGTAAATAGGGCTCCGATCGGATCCCATGTTGGTTGAGAAGATGGCAATTTTTGAGAAGGGCTAATTTGTGGCTCATCAATTTCAACCGCCATTTCATCTTCATCTGTCTATGGTGAAAATGTCTATCAGATTTCCCATTCATCACTCTATTCGTTTGGCAAACTTACATATAGCTTTTTGAGTAGCTCACACGCAACCGAGTGAACGCGCCATAATGTCTGATAATGACAACGATCATCAGTCAAACAAACCAATCAAAGCAGTCACCGCTGAGGTACCATCTCATGTTCCGGGTCATCTTCCGGGTCCTTGGGCTTTGATAATGCCTCGCCAAGTTCTAAAATGCCAGCAATTGATTCCATAGCCTGAAGGTGACGATCAGAGTAAGCCGGCTCCTGATCCTAAATGGAGGTGGTCAAAAGTAAACCCCATTTGTGGACTATGGACAACTCACATTTTTAATCAATAAATCCGGTCTGTTTTGCTGGTTCTGTCGCGACGATTCGTCGAATATCTCCACCTGACGAGCTTCCCCATCTTGCCCGAATTCCTCGAACGGTTCCTTTGAATTAAACCAGATCATTAAAATGGACGCACAACCTCATTCACGATCATTACCTTGGGATGGCCCTCATTTGGAGGGAATTCGGTCTGGTCTGGTTTTGCCTATTGCGAAATTGTCTATCAGAATTTTCCATTCATCACTCTACTTGATTCTTAGAACTTACATATAGGTTTCGGAGTTGTTCGCACAACTTCAAGTGGATTGGTTTCATGAACTTCAATTTACCTTCCGGGGCTATTGACAATTCACGGCTGATTGGTATAACTGCATCGAGTATTTCTATAGCCTGATGATGACGCTCAACTAAGCAAATCTATTATATGTATCTTTATGGAGTACCTTTGTTTCAATCGTCCTTTCAATGGACGATTGACTCAAGTCTTCACTACTATCGGCGCGTATCTGATCCAGGTCACAATTGACTTGGGATTGTGCGATTAAAAATTTGACCGACTCCTGGCCCGAAGAGGTGATCAAATGAAAAAAACTTAATTGTGAACGAGGACAACTTACAATTCCACCCGCTACCACCGACCCGTTAAGCTGAATCTGTGCAATACAATCAGAAAGGTGGAACCCCGATGGCATAAGACCCAATTACGAATAGCGCGATAGTGGCGACAGTATAGAGAGTCATCGAAAGCATAGCACAGAATCAATTGGTCAATGACCAGGACCAGGAGGGGTGACACGCAGAGTACATGTACTGCCGTAGTCCTCAGTGGGCCATACTCTGTAGGTGGCGGTGCACTTCGGACTGCACTCCTGGCTCCTGCGGCTGTAGGCCGTACCCCTCAACGAAATGTCGAGTGGGCCATACTCTGTAGGTGGCGGCGCACTTCGGACTGCACTACTGGCTCCTGCGGCTGTAGGCCGTACCCCTCAACGAAATGTCGAGTGGGCCATACTCTGTAGGTGGCGCCGCGCTTCGGAGTACACTACTGGTACACCGTTGAATGTGAAAATTAGTGTGAGTTGACTAATAGTGTCACTCACACTAATACATGTGACCCCGCAAATCCCTGGAAAATTCAGTTGGATGATAGTGTGAGTTGACAATTAGTGTCACTTGCACTAGTTATACCTGATAAACTCATCCGCCCGCCGTGCGGAGTTGCGCCACGGCGATTACCTCTTGGTGTTATTGTGTGTAATCATGGTTGGTAAGCGTACGCAGGAGGAGTGTCTCATAGACTTGAAGCAGAGAATCTGGAAATGGGGATTCGACAATAATGACCTCGCTACCATTAAGAACTTTAAGCACAACATTTCCTTTGCCTTGAATGCCATCAATCTGTATCTTGATGCATGGCCGGAGTGTTCTGTTATCGGTCGATGGCGCGATCAATTGCAACCAATGCAACCCAAGAATTCAAAGTAGAAGAAAATATGCATTTCAATTCAGTTTCCGTTTTTCATATTACACTTTGCAGGATATTTCTTTCTGTATTCTCTCCTTCGCCCATCATTGCAGCTTTCGCCCGCCAACAGCTCGCAAAGGGTGGTATGTTGTAGACGTTGAGATGCCCGGAGAGGACATCGATAATTCTGTGAAGGCCTCTGCCCATGATTCTGTTGCAGGCACTCGAAAACGCGCTTTGCAGAATGTAGTAACGATCTCAAAGCGCGTCGTTGTCACGAAATGGATGATCGAAGAGGCGTCCAGGAATGGCGAGATTCACCTTTGTTCCAAGACCGTTAAGAATTTTCCGCTCGACTTCCGATCGTCCTCGAACGTATGTAGCTCATTCAGTTCTGGAGACAACATTTATTGTTGATTGTTTTTCCTGTCCAGGCAAACATCACGAAGGCGTCCCGATGGTGGAAAGGGTAGCATTCCCGGGGACGGCTGAGCTCCTGGCTTCTGGAGCGATACGAAAATTGACCCCTCATTCCTACAATCCTCATCATGAACTTCCAGTTCATGATCAACGAGTCGATGCCACTCAGGAGGTCTCAACATTCGTCCCGTCAAAACTTCAAATTTCGTAGGATGACACCGATTGAAACCTTCGATCATCAGTCAGGTGCAACTTGAGGAAATTAGCATTGCCCACAAGTATAGCCTGCAAATGCAGCGGGAAATTTCTGAAATCACGAGATTGCATCCAGGATACGAAGATTGCTTTCAAGAATTTTAAATACAAAGTTATATGATTGTTTTTTGATATGTGCAAAAAATATTGTACACACGACGGTACTAGTGGATAAAAGGGGTGATTCTGGCTCTTGATTCCAGCAATATTCCGCTGAATTGTCAGTAACTCGTCAACAATCGTTCTCCATCAATTGTACCTGACTGACGATCGTTAGGTGTCGTCGAAATTTTTACTCAGCAAACAACTCGTATCTGGGAAATTCCTGGTCAAACCGGGACTCTGAATCTCTCTCAAAGCACTATACGGACTCTTACATTACAGTAGCTAAATATACACTTCTCTCTATTTACAAGTGACTGCGCACAGTGTTCGGTGTCTTTTCTACCGCGCAACCGCGGCGAGATGCTTGGACACTCGCACAATGGGGTACACTAATGACTGTGACACAGTCAAATCATTAAAACTATACCGTAGATGACAATATTTTCCATCTGACAAAAAATTCGCAAAACTCCGTGGAAATAACAAAATTAGTGCAGAGATTTGGTGACAGAATTATCCCATCTGAGAGCCCTTGCAATGACTCCATTTGGCGGCCTGACAGTGAGGAAAAGTCCAAGCGGCGCAACCCTCTTTTTTGATGTTCGGATGGTATGTACAGTACCTTCCGACTCGTATATGCTGATCATGAATAACTAGCTGGTACCTCCATCGACATCGTCCTGGAACAATACCACATGATCTGTATATATCAAACATACTTGT
>OUQQ01000063.1:39529-51033 GCA_900404475.1 Spongospora subterranea | reverse complement strand
CCATACCGTTACCAGTTGATTGTCTGCATCGCCATCCATACCGTTACCTATGACTGCTCGTAATGCTACACACCGCTCTGTTACGAGTAAAAGTTACACTGCAGCGGCCACTGGACAAGGTCAACTTTTCCCGATTCCCATTGGCGTTTGTTGTAGAACCGAATTTATATTGATGATTTTTTTGTATTAGTTAGGTATTCTGCGAGATTTCGGCTTGGAAGCGCGTTTGGGAGATGATCGGCTGTGATATGTGAGTAGCAGAAGACCGATGATGCGCAAACAAATGAATATGAGCACGTTCGCCATGATGAATGGCCATAGATCGCTGGGCTTCAAACTGAACATGTTGTCCATTGCGGCCGCGCCTGTCGTCATCGGGCAGATTCTCCCGTCGTCGACGCGGATGTATTCGGAATCGGTACAATACAGCGTCAGACCGTCCAGCTCGTTGATCGCCAAAGCGCCGAGAGCGTATTTGAACCTAATTCCGCCGCCGGTTTAGGTGACCGTTTGTTTGACGCAATGGGGGTTTACGGGGATATATATTCGATCCATCTGAGAGCGACCGACACCGATTCTGTATGAACCAAATAGCCCGAGAATACCACCAACGGCATTAGCAAAATCGCTGTTCAAACACCAGCTTTCAGCTCGAATTGCACAAACAAAAACCAATAAATTCGATCAACGTGTCAGAGAACGGAAAACATTTTTGGAATTTTTTGTAGATTCAGCAGAGTGGCTTACAAGCTGAGGCGGCGGCTACCTGGGGATTGGGGAAAGCGCAACCGATCGCAACGCCCAAGGCGTCACATGTGCTCATGCCCAGCGCCATGATCAACAGGAATATGGCGAACTTGGTCAGGTCGGTCTGGAACCCGACCATGGGGTAGGCGATACAGCAGTTCAACAGGCACTGGAGCAGGATGAACGGCAGGTCCGATAGCGCCTTGCTCGTGAAATACGCCGACTGACCAGGGAAATGGGACAGAAACATGGTCAGAACATTGTTTGACGACTTCAACTGATATGGACGAAAATCTCTAAAACGTTCGCGCAAGATTCCATCAACAACGTATTCCTGGAACAACAACGACAATCCCAAAATCTGGAAATCTGATCCCATTGGCGTTTTTTAAGTTTTCGCCATTGTCAGTCGAGTGTTAAACGATATACCGGATGATATAGTTGGTAAAATTCCTTGGTGACGATCTCGTGCTCTTCTGGCATCTAGGAAATCCAGGCCGACTGAGGCGACACAAGGCGGAACGGCCCACACGATGGTCCTTACTGTTCGTACGGCGTCCAACGCCGATCCCATACCCGCCGACAGCATTAGGAAGAACGCAGCACCGCCGCGATCACGAATGGATTTCTATCGGCACAGATCAAACCAATCACTCGAGATTTCAAACTCGGTATAACAAGAACAGCATCTTGTTCCATTCAAAACGGTCAGTGCTAAAAAAACGCAATCTCAAAAAATTCCAAAACATTTAAAGCAACGAGCCGTTGTCTTCATCGAAAATTCGCAGCAATCGCCGTTCAAAAGGCGACAGAAAAGAGTTGACGAACCTGATCATGTCCAAGACTAGAGAAGAGGATTCCGCATAATAGACCAGAGCAAATCGCCTTGATCAGGCGAACACGCATCAGCTTCGGCTGACGAATGAAATTGACAACGTTCCTGAACACGAGGAGCTTGAGCTGAAGACACCAGGCGATTCGGGCCCGATGACGATGGGCCGGCGCCTTGACGATGACTGACGTCGGGCGAACGTCGCCCGGTGAAGACGGCGCGGAGGTCGGCAAATGCGACGCCTGGTCCAAGATCGTCGAGATCCGACGACGCGCTTGGCCCATATCACGACTGTTGTCTTCCGTCCAATGAACATCCAACAGATTAACTATTGAGCGCCGAACTCAGTTTGAGTTGTTTACACAGACACCAATATGGCACAATAACATGTTTCTTGAAAATCACGAGAACGCGACGTTTGGTACAATGAACAACACGGACACCATCTTCATGATCAGTTGATCAATTAGAATCCAGATCGAAAGAAGAAAACCAAGTGAATGAACTTAAACACGATATCGAGGTCGTGTTTCGTTGTGAAAATCAACAGCGAGAACAACGAGAGAAATCACGTACTGAAAAATTCACAGGGGTTTGTGTATGGGGGAAGGGTGAACCCAATCGCCCCGAAATACTGGATGGAATCCTGGGGCGATCCGAAGTAGGCGGTCCTGCCGCCCGACAGGAGAAGGACGCGATCGAACAGCTTGAACAGGGCGTGCGTGGGCTGATGGAACGACGCCATGATCGTTCGCCCCTCGTTGGCGAGCTTGCGCAGGCTGAGGACGACGGCCTAGCAACCCCAACAATCGACCTCAACTGTCGTCTCCGGTACAAACAGAGGGCGAATGAAAACCAAAAAGCTGTTGAAAAAAAGAGTTCGGTTCGATGACATTCACGAGTCATTGTCAGATCGGATCCGCGTTGGCGTTTTTTCGGAAATCCAGGGCAAATCAGTACCTCGGCCGTCGACGAATCCAAAGCCGACGTCGGTTCTACGAAAGGAGCGGTCAGAGATTGGGCGTTGAGCTGGGACCGAACCCTCACAAACCATCCAGTAATATCAGACGCGGATTCGACACGATCTCCACCGCAATCGACGTGCTGAAAACCCCCAACCGACTCTGAGAAACCGTTTCGACCATGAAATGCGATCGGTCCTGACCGTTTGCGTTCTCCGCCCGAAATCCCTTTGACATTTCGCCCTCCGATCATCCGATCGGCGCAGGTTTCCAAACCCAATATTCCTAGAACGCTGGCGAGACGGCCGATCAGAAGGGGAAACACTTTTGTGGGGGTTGGAGGGGCGTTGGAACCCCCGTACCGATCGGCGGTCGCTCGACGCGTCTCGACGTCGATGTGCTTCGTGATGTCGATCACGAAGTTGACGGATTCCCGGGGCGTCAACGTCTCCATCAGGATATCTTTCTGCCGGACCTGTTTTGGGCAATGAACGTCGAGCAGAGCAATCGGGACAGACTCATTGACAAACTGCACGATTTCCAGAACCGCCCCGGTAATCGACAAACGAAACACAAAAAGTTCGAAGGGAATTCCGATTTCGACTACCCGTTAAGAATTTGAAAAAGAAATTAACGGAATTTGGGGCGATGAACAGGTTCTAGACAACGATGAAAACGGTCTGGCAAGGGAAATGAGGGAAGATCAAGGGTCGGGGGTTTTCCTACATAGCCGGTCGAGCGAATGAATTTTTTGAGATCGACAGGAGCGTTGTTGACGAAGACCGTTCCGGTTTGGACCTGGTTCTTGCCCTGATGCTGGAACGAGATGGCGTTCAGGAGGCTCGTCTTCCCACAACCTGTTTTGGCCAGACACAATATCAGACCTTGAGCCCTGGCACCGGCGAAAACAATGGAAAAAACCACGAGAACGGAACCGGTCGAAAATCCAAGAGAATCGTGGGAATTCTCGTGTGAATCTGGCTCGAAATTATCCGCCTAACCGCTTGGGCCCATTATGGCCAATAGCTCTCCAGGACGAACATAACCGGATACATCCGACAGAATATGTTGTCCATCGTTCTGTAAAACACAGCACCGAATTCATCACACATTGGTTCCAGGGCAGTTGATGGTGTGTGTCGCAGGTTTCCTAAAATACGTAAAGCGCATCGAACAAGGAACATCGAAAACACAAAAGCCCCCGAGGTCTGACAACCAACACAGCTAACAATAAGGTGATCGTAATTTATATCTAGGGCAGCTGCACCCAACGAACATGGCCATTTAGGGCTATCAATGAAAGCGGCGCGTCATTTGCAATCGGGAGAAGCGATCACGTCAACAACGAAACGACGGAAATTTGAGAAAAAACCACGGAAATTCGATTGCCATTCCAACAAGGTCTCTCTAATTAACTCGCCATTTCTCGGCTTTAAAACGCCACGATGTTTCCGGTGACGGGGAGATCATTCTCCACAACGGGAAACGATGTGTCGTTGGTGTTGTTTTACATGGACAGAGATATGAGACCAGTCCAATCTCATGCCTTTCTCCAGGGTTTTCGCCGAGTCCAATTTCCCCAGATGAAAGCTCTGTACGGTCCTGCTGATCTGTCGCTCGCGTTGATGGCTGCCGGAGGCCGTCTCCAGGACGATGGCGTGCATTGGGATGGGAGGCGGGCGCCCGCCCTGGCCCGGATCCCTTGTGGGCAGCGAGTCGGCGAAATTTTCGTCGCCCGAGAGCGAGGTCAACGCCAGGTCGTTGTTGTTGTTGTCGAACGGGACACAGTTGTCCTTGGACTTCATCATCATTTATCTGATTATGAACGTGATATTAACAATCTGCGGATTCGATCGTTTGGTAGGAAAAACCGATCGTTTTGCTCCCCCGATTACACGGCTCGAGAAACATTTGACCAATATTTTGGTGGGAGGAGCGAACACGGAAGTCGACGTTGATGGGTTCACCAAGGCAATTTCGACAATTAGTAGCAACGCCCTGGTCGACCGGAACTTGCTACCGCTGGGTGATCACCTAGATCAATAACGGGCAGAATCCTCGATCGCCAACATTCTCCCCAAACCCAATCCGCATTTTGGTCCACGGTTTCGTTGCGCCAGTTGGGAACGATACCGCTTTTGGTTGCCAGTTCGCTCGAAAAGACTTAAAGAAAATCGACAGCAATTCACCACTGAATCGTCCAGGTGCCCCTGTATATGTCTTCGCTACCGCAAGACAATTGAAACCGACGAATTCAAATGACAATCGTCGTCATCCGAATAGTAGGCGTTCTCTCAAATACTGCTCATACCAGCGCTCGGTAGGTGTCATCAGTTCCATTCTTTCTGCTGTTGAACCCTCCTTGTTCCAATCCAGCGCCTAACTTGCACTACGGAAGTGATCTTCCAATACGGTTTCTTTGATTGCCCAGAAACCTAGCGACAATAATTGGACCATCGTCAAGTTATCTGGTTAAGGTTTGTAAATCACAATACAACTGCATCGCCTGTCGACGATGTACGTCAGAGCATGAGCGAATAGGTTCTGGGGCGTCACGAACGTCCCGGTCATCTCGGTATGGAGACTGGCGTAATCGGGGGTCGCTGACGTCCAATATCGCTTCAATCTCCGATCAAGCGGGACGCTGGATGGCACTCTGTTGATTTGTTCGGGGCCAGTACCGGTATTGGGGCTAGCCGCGACAATCGTCACAACTCGTCTCTGCGATCGGCTGTGGGCGCGTCTCCCAACCCTCCCGCCCTCGCTACGTTGATCGCCAGATTTCTCGCCGCAGCTCCTTGTGATGAACTTCGGGTAACGGGTTCGTGAAGATATCGGCGATCTCGTCCTTGCTTGGGCAGTAGACAACCTCGACACACATGTGGTCTGGATCGCCTCGCGCACCAAGTGCTTATCGTACTTCGATATGTTCGGTTCGACTCCCAGTCTTCGTGTTGGTTGCCAGCAATACCGAACACGAATCCCTGATGTGAACCCGTCGCGATTCCATGCACCCGACAGGCCAACAGCTCGATCATGCGGCCTTGGCTCCCACATAATCAAGTACTGGTGTCGATAGCCCCAATCAGCTATGGGAGGATCCGATTGCCCCCTCTGACGTCACCTTCTGTTGAACAGCTAGAGAATCTTGCCGTCCCAATGAGGTGAAAGACACAGCGACTTCCGATCCGGACCCCGCAATGACCATTAACACAATCATGGTCATCTGGCAACCAACTTGAAAACCGGGAATCGTACCGAACATATCAGCGTACGATCTCACCTTAGGACGCGACTCAGCAACGATGCGTTTCTTGGACAATTCGATGTGATCTTGGGCAAGGTGGATAATCTCGCCAGGAAGGACATCATTTCTTGGCTTGAATACGCCATTAAGAGGTCGACGCTCATCACTCTCCAAAATCGTTAATCTCGCAAAGATGAATTTCGAAATTTCCAGGACAAACACGAAGAGAATGGAGTTTATCAGTCTCTGTTGAAAAAAACAGCAATCGCTAGACCTTGAACAATCAACGACATCTGAAAGACATACAAGATAATTTGAGATTCAACGTGTTCCAAAGAGGATGATCATGTCCTTTCCTCGCTTTTAGAAATGTTGACAAGGTGTCTTTGAAAGATAACAAGAAAACACCATCTGAACCTGATTTCGGCCACCCTCGATAATAACAAAATCACCTTAAACCCGGCACTGGTGTTTATTTTGTTGAGTATTGTAGGTGCATTATTTGGGTAAAACACCATGGTGTTGTGTTGAAAGTGGTGTTCTATTAAATTTATGCACAATGTTTTTATCAGAGCAATGTTTTACAAGAATTGTATATAACATCAATTGGTGCCGATTTCGGGTTACTGGTACAAAGCTACAAGTCTTGGATGAAAATCATTCAGGGGCCGCAGGAACGGCGAACTTCAGTGCATCTTATGGAAGTTCGTCGTTCTCCTTCAGGGAAGGGGCACTCTCGGATGATTTTCATCCAAGACTTGTATCCTCGTCATCGTGTCTGGCAACGCCCAAGGCTGTGGCCGAGATTCCTGCAACTACTGGATTCGGGCCATCGACCCAGAACGACCTAACGGCATTACGCTGAATCGCCTCTCTCGTTTTCTGTTATTCCCATGATACCCGAACGCATTCAAGACTTGTCTGTGTGTACTTGTTCTTTCGTTTGCCGCTGTTGCCGGCTTGGTATAGAAATGGTTCAAGGTTCGCCTTGGGCTTGTTTGTCAATTCCAGTTTGAGTTGGGGTCGACCAGTCGCGTCATCCATCGCCACAAACAACGTGAGGTCAAGACCCATTATGACATCACTCGAGCACGATCAAAACCCCAACTGGACGTACAGAGCTTGCCACATTGTTCTACTCACCGACTTCATTTATGCTGCGTCAGCTTCCCTTTCCTTTGTTGTAAATAATTGTTCCGAAACAAAACATTCGTCAACAAATACTTTTAAAAACGGCATATCTCAGAACCGTTATGTGGATACTTCGACAAATACTGCACCGTTTACTTGGGTGTTAAAATAGCCCATGAAGTGTAAGGTCCCCTTTTTACGTGTTCTTTTCCTTCAATCTGTATATCAAGGGTTTTATTCGCGTCCCTTTCCCAGCTTCTGAGTTGTCGTAGAATGCAGTTGCACTTATCGTGCTGGTTAATCTGATCCAAATTGCATTAGTATTAATCACGGGCGACAGAACGATTCAAGCGGCAACCTGATGTGAATCAATGCTTGCCCAGAAAGAGCTAGTGACGACGAACCTAGGAAGAGATGAGGCGTCGAATACATGGTAAAAAAACCGGGAATCGAAAACTAAAAGGAGGGGAGGGTTGTTCGATGATGGCAATGAATGATATCAGCGGCGGCCGCTTGCGCATGGACGATCTCAACTGGATCGTTGAGCGATCTCCCTGATTGTGGCGACTTTACAGGGGTTTGAGATGTGATCGGATTTGGGGACAAGAGCTGATTGGCCAGACCCAGCTGGCGGCAGCAGCTATCAGATCCGGTACCACTCACCGGCTGGGTGATTATCATTAAACGATGGTCATAGAGTAGTCCCTGACCCTGCCCTTGTCTTGGGTCCACAGTTGGGCTGTACATCCCCCCCCTGATCATCATCATCATTCCAAGGCACATCATCATCATTCCAAGGCAAGATGGCCAGTAAACCGTTAACTGATCAGATGATCAAAACTTCGTCCGGCAAATACGATGTTGAGAACGTTTTTACGTTGGCGGTGACCGACTCCGGTATAGCGCTGTTGTTCATCGGAAAGATACGTTCCAAAACGCGCTCAACCCTCTTTTCTATTTCTAGAGATAACGAATCTAGATGACGTCCGGCATTGCGTTCATCTTCTCGACCTGGATCTTCACAATAATAAGATCAGGGACATCTTACCATTATCGCACTGCGTTGACCTTGAGAGGATCAATATTAGCTCGAATCTCATTTATCGGCTCGGTAATGAACCATCAGCTTTGTTCCTCATTGCAAACTTCGTTTGTTTCTCCATTTGCAGTTTGCGTTGAACTCTAAAGACACAATTTTTTTATGATTCCCTTTGAATGTGATTTGTCGAAGATCCTTTAGCACTGCTGACATCGCTCGCCTATTTACACGCGCAAGACAACCGGATCGCTACGCTGGATCAGCTTACATGTCTGAAACCCTTGACCAAACTGAAGGCGTTATATCTGCAAAATATTGACGGGTCTAGATCCAATCCAGGTCCGCTTTCCATCGACATCTATGTTCTGATTCTCGAGTTGATTGTCTTGTAAAGTTTGCCAATGTGATGGATACCAGGAATACATATTGAGTATCTGCCCATCGCTGGACATATTGGATGGCAGGCGATTACGCCTGGAGCACGACTTCTACAAGCTGACAACGACAGTATCTGTGGAGTCGCCCCGACTTCAGATCCGCCCAACGATCAAACCCACACTTATTACTGCAAACACTGCACCAATACCGGTTGATACATCGTATATTGATTCAATTTGTCAAGAACTTCAGGGTGATCTTAAAGCGTATCTTGTCAATCACGCAATCTGACCAGAGTATATGCTAGATGAATTGAAACACTGTAAGACCCTGATCGCCGAGGTTGACACGTTTTTGAAGCTACGAGATTGCAAAGGGTCTCTATCAACAAATAAAACATCTACCGCTAGGTAGAAGCCACAGTATTGTTCCTAATTACCCGTCGCAACAGAGCGACTTCAATAGAGTATTCACCAAGTACACGACGTCTTGACCAGCTTCGAATTGATATCACCAAGTTGGTGTTGACATTGGTGATCGTTTACATCCAATTGATAACAAAGCGGGTGTAATTAGGGGTCGGCGATGCGGCGATCAAATCAACCAGGTGGATTGGAACACGTGTGGAACGTTTTCTGCGGAACTGCATTTGCGATAGTTTTGCGATGGCGCAATTTTCGCCCATAAACCGTTGTGCCAGAGAACACTGTTCAAGATGTGTAGCCACAGAGGCACTTGCTGAGTCTGAGACTGGGTTGCGCTGGCGATATTCTCCAGAGGGCTGCTGCTCACCTGGTTCTGTTGTTTGTCCCCTAGTATTATCCACCTATGTATCGTAATCCGATAATTCCGCGACGGTGTCCGTACGCAGACTTTAATCCACAGGTATCCGTTTGAAAGACCAACTTACGAGAGCCTGGAATCGTGCCGTTTACTGGCACCTTATCATCGTTATTCTCGCAACGGAGAAGTGCTGCCGCGAAAGGGCTGAAGAACGTCATCGAGCACAACATGGAAAAATTTGTCGATCAGGACATATGCACGCTGCGTATGGCTTGTGAACAAGCCCAATTTCATCGTACTTTACCCGAATCTCCAGAATCTCTATCAAAAACGTCTGTGAAAGACAGGGATGACCTGGAAGTTTCATCGCCAATTATGGATGAAGATACACAGGAAGATGTTCCTAACTTCAAGAGCAGGGCGTCCACCAAGAGAAAACGCCACAATTTGAGTCCAAATCAGAGCCGAATTCTGGAAAAAGCGTTCAGCTTAAACCCCCATCCCGGTCGGAAATTGAGGCTTGAAATATCCAATATGATCACTCTCGATGTCGACAAAGTCAGGAAATGGTTCGAGAACAGAAGGAACAAGGCGAAAAGGGTTGAAGCCATGGCCAAAAATACGTTTACGTCAAGGCAAAAGCGAGCTGAATCGTCGCCCGGCGATGAAGATATTGAACTACCTGAAAGTTGGAGAAACGGTGCACGCGAGGATGGAACTGGAAAGGATGAAACGCAGCCTGCGATCATGTCGCTGATGAAAGTGTATAGGGACAGAATCGACGCCATCGAGTCCAACCAGTTCCTGGAATCGGAACCTACCGATGAAGAGAATCTGGATTTCAGGCAGAATCCGATCCTGGAGGCGTCGTCCATCAGCGGCGATCGCCTAGGCGAGATGGTCGCACCGTTCGTCTCTGAATTCATCTTCCACATCGGCAGCCAGATTCGGGAGCGGTTCGGATCAGACGACAATGCCGGCCAGATCATACAGGCCCAAGAGACGTTCAGGATTCATGCTGAGCGCCTTTTCGCCTGTGTCAGATACGACTGCAGGACGATTCTTCTGAAAACCAGGACCTCGTGCGAAGCCAGCTGTTTCGCGTTCTTCATTAGTGCAGGTGACGCCACAGGCAATGGTAAACCCAGTACGAGCGAGTTTGAAGAGGTGCGGATCGACTGTGTCATGGAGCTGGTGACGAATTCGTTGACGCGGATCGTTTTCCATATCCACACGCAACAAGAGGAATCGTTCGCAATCGGCTGCAAGCGGGTCAGTAACGGGGCGGTCGCCTGGGGTGATGTTCGCCGTCTCAAGGCGTTGCTTCACGCTCCAGTTCAGGACAGAGATCTCTGGTCGCTCCTGATCTTCCTTGGAGTCTGTCGACCGGCGATCTCCGAAACCTGGTTGGCAACTTTAATATCACAAATGTGACACATTTCCTAACTCGACATCAATCTACATCTATCATAGCGCCGAACTAAAGGCTCAAAATAAACAAATATATCTCATCACTTCAATTCAGTTTTATTCTCCGGCGATCTGTCGTTCCGATTAATGATTTGATTCGGTAATATCGACAGTGAATCATCAAGAGCCAAGTTAACATACGCCTGTTGAGACCTTAGAACTCCACCACGACATCCCGAACAGAACACGTGTGATTGTACCTGTTCATTGACAGTAATCGTGACATTGATTCTATCCAATGCCTCAGCGATAATGGCGGCCAGCTGATGTTTACACTGAGGAAAAGATCAAAACTTATCTGCGAACTCGTGTACGCTTCAACTCACAAAATGGGATTGTTCGTTGAGGATAACGGTGTGCAAGAAAGCAGGGCATGAACAACACCGTTTTGTGCATCGATAAGGTGTTGAACGAGATCCATAAACCCTGTATGCTGAAGCTGTTTTCGAATTGATACGCTCTATTGCATCCGAGTCGACAATTTCTAGAGCGCGAGCCAGTACATTTCCGGGTATCAGATACTTGAGCATCGTCAGATTATCGATATCTGTGTATGAAAGTTGAGCATCAGCCGGGGCCAGCGAGGCGCCCATTCCCGAACCACTGCCTTCTCTTCGGCCCCATTTCAAAATGATTGCTTCGATAATGTTCTGCATGGCGGCACCGTCATCATTTACAGCGACGTCATGTGGTATCTGTTATCGTCAAATCGATAGATTTGAAACTGAATTCGATTTTGGGGTTCAACCGGGTCGCGCAAATACAGTACCGTGCATCTGACGCCTCGCGCTGCGAAACATTCGCACTGCCGCAGATTGCCGTCGCCTTCGTGCCCGAAATCGTGCACATCCCAAGAGGCGTCGTTCCCCATCGTTGACGAGAATGTATTCCCTCTTCGCTTCGCGCCTGGAGACC
>OUQQ01000063.1:0-39429 GCA_900404475.1 Spongospora subterranea | reverse complement strand
TATATGGCTATTTTATTGTTCTTGGCGCCACGTTCAGAGTCGAAGATCGGCCACCCTGCAGTGTCCCTCTCTCTTTCGAAGATCATAGCTTGCACATCTTGAACGAATCACTGGTCGATAGAGAATTTTGCGAGATTATACAGATTGTCGCTCTCACACTTGCCATCGTCGGCATTGGTATGGGTCGTTATGGTTAGGAGCAGAACGATGCAACGCAGAGCGAAGCGCCTCATACTGTTTGGCTGTGGATTTCCAATTTTTGCTCAGTACTCAGACGATCCAAACCGACATAATATCGTCAGATCAACCGCAGAACCTACTGACGAAAGTTTTTACGCCATTGTGTAATACTTTTTGTCATTATTGCATCATAAATAACCAAACGTATTTCAACCCGATAATCTACATTGTGTTGTTGGCTACTAGGCTATATTTGCTGACTGTTTGTTCCTCTAGGCCATGGCTGTCCCAACTCGCCTGGTCAATATGATGTTTTGGATTCGCCCTGAAGATTAGGGTCTTCGTTGCACCCAACATTGAGATGGATAACACTCCAAGATTCTTTCAAGCCCAAACGGAACGGAGAGAGTATACCATAAGCCAGCCACAGCAGTAATGATGTACAAGCTGAACCAGAATGCTTACCAATACTCGTCAACTAGCTCACTCTCTGACGACGATGATGCGAAAACACGACGACAAAAATCGGCCGTGACAGCCATCAGACTCAGGACCGGTACAACCCTTCGAATCACGTCAGTGACACTTCGGCCTTCACCCCAGCAGGTGATCAAACCCAGATCAGCAATGAAACCCAAGAAGCAGTTTCTCGGCATGGAGAAGAGCCGAGTTCTGCCCCCCCAACGCATATGAGACTACACATGGCGGCAAGTACTGTAACACAGTCGAGGGAAGCGTAACCAAGTCAGGTGAGTAACGATCGGACAGGCGCTGTCGTGTATAACAAGACATTGTCCCCAGACCCGTCACAGGCTGGGCATTAGTCGCCCGATCAACCACCCAGGCCGGCAGATGGCGGCGGCAATTGTTCATGACCATGAGGAACGCCTGCTGGCCTCCGATCCGCCCGCTCATGCACCGTACGAGCGTAGCGCCACCGTCGAAATGGTGGCGGCGCGCAAGCCGAATCCACGCCTGCTGTCTCTGGATGCGTTTCGCGGCGCGATTGTCTGTCTTATGATCCTCGTTCGTTTGACACTTTCGTCCCAAATAACTCTATGTTGTTGATTACAACTGGAATATAGACTGACGACGCTGGTGCTGCATACCGACATTGGATGGACCATTCCCCGGTAATTTATCGTCTTGGCAAACTCTGGCGTTCTCTGCTCTAAATTGATCTTCAGTGGAGTGGCCTCAGATTAGCCGATATTATCATGCCAGGGTTCCTTTTCGCGGTTGGCTGTTCAACTGCATTTGCAATTATGAGTCAACGTGCCCGCCCAGCAAGTCGTAAATCCATTGCTAAAGGGGCGTTGAAGCGCTGCGCTCGATTGGTGGTTTTAGGTCTTATTCTGCAAGGAGGTCAGTTTCCCAATCGATATAGTCTGTACTATCTTCGTATTCCTGGAATCCTGCAACGAATCGCGGTGGTCTACATAACGACCGTGGCGATCGAGCTACTGATCCCCGTCAGGCAATCCGCTCGTCACCATCTTGCTCGCTATGTCTGGCAATATGTCGCCATGTTGGCAATGGTTACCGTTCATGGCGGCATGATCGCGTTCGCCATCAGGAACATGTCGTGCGATGCGTCGTTCCTGAACCCGACACCGGACTGTTCTCCATCGTCCTATTGGGATATGGCCGTATTTGGCGTTAATCACCTTGTAAATTCTACATCGAATATACTTCATTCACATGTGTCCATACATTTTTGTTTCTTTCTTCGACGCTTTCGTTTTTGTCAAGGTGGAATGATTTCGCTCATTTTACACAAAAAATTTATTGTTCTAATCCAATTTGTGGTTTCCCGTACCACTAGTGCCAACGTCGATAATTTCTGATGTTTTATCAGTATCATCGACCTGAATATGTTCGAGATCCGGCTTGCTCATCGTGCAGTCCAGCGATGTGTCCACGAGATAACGCGCCGTCGTGGTGCTCGGTCCCGTTCGATCCCGAAGGCATCCTGTCCACGATCGCCAGCATCACGAGCGCCTTCGTTGGCCTGCAGTTTGCCCATCTGTTCATTGACCACCACGAACCTCAACGAATCTCTCGTAGCCCGTTATTCGACCGTCACCAAGCGTGGTTTATCTTCTCGTTTGTCAATATCGTTCTCGGAGTGGCAGCATTGTCGATTGGAATTCCGATCAACAAGGTATTTCAGAACCAATTGCGAGGTTTTTTGGCTGATCGGCGTTCCATCAGAATGTGTATTCGTTATCGTACTTGTGTTTAACATCCGCTTTAAATATCGCTGTCATGGCGATACTGTATGAACTGATCGAACGCAAACATCGTATCGGAGTGTTATCGTGGCTGATTTCGGTCGGTCGTCAAGCAGTTCTCGTATACGCGTTAGGCGCATGTGACATTTTAGATCTGGTCATCACCTGGGTTTATTGGGAACGCCCTAACCAGAACTTGGTCGAGTTGGGTTCGCGTCTATGCCGTTTATGGCTCGGGTTCGATCTTGGATTGATAACGTTCGTCGTGATCAAGATTGCATTTTGGGTCGGCGTTTGCATGATTCTACACCGGTGGCGTAAATATTACACCATCTAACGGCATTCAAATACAAAATCTAAACAGTAGTGGACAATTTCGCGACTATGAGAGGAAGATTCGCTTGGCAATATAAAGAGTATGTTAATATTAGGATTTAGTAGAGAAAATCGACACTAGCAATTGTATTTGTTTGTGGGATGTTTTTCTAAATGCTTATTTGGATTCATCGGCCTTTTCAAGGCTGAAGTATTTGAGCTTGTATGAGGTCTTGGTGTCGGCGATGACGCGGACGTAATCACGTAGCTGGTGCTTCTTCAAGAACTTCTGGGTCAGGTACTTGATGTATCGCTTGCTGAAGGGGGCGGCGGCCTGGATGTTCATCGTCTTGGCGTCACGGCTGAGGACAACGGATTCACCTAGAACACCAGTTTTTCCGTTGATCTTGATGCGGTCGTGAAGGTACTTCTCGTAAGCAGCGATGTCAAAGATGCCATCGGCTACGGGGGCGTCGCACTTCACCGCGAATTTCAGGAAGACCTTCTTGGCGACTGGGGCGGATTTGTCGGATTTCTATAACACGAAACAAACATCACTCAGCTGCTCTGAGACATGTGTCGTTGGCGATAGTACCTTGGCGACGGCCATTTTTGATGAGCTGTTAAGATCAGGATTGAAATCCGGAAACGAGGAAGACGAAGATAGCGATTGTGAACGAATGGGTATAAAATGCGCCACGGACTCCGACAGACGACAATATATGGACGTTGCCCCAATCAAAATTGAGGGTAAGGTTCAGGACAATAATATTAATGGTGTATTGGAATTTTAGCGATGAACTATATACTAACGATTTACATCTATGGCTTCATGGTTTCTATTGATAACCATTGTGTAATCATCAATAAGTTCGCTGTACAAAGCGGCTAGGATTTTTTTCCTTTCTGTTGAACTTCGCCAGGTACTCTTCGTACTGTCCCCGAGATATTGTTTTTGCAACCTTCTCTTGACTTCTAGACGAAAATCTGTCCATATGGCTTCATCAACATTGTTCTCATGTAAAATCCGCAGCTTCAACATTTCATAGACGCGCCGAATTTGCGGAAGGGAAATCTTCAACTTTTTGCGAATCTCGAACGCGATTCTAGCATCCCACTTTTCCAGAGATGAACAAAACAATGCATTAGGATGCTTTCCCCCGTCGCTGATAACAGTCCTGTAGAAACCTGCCGCCAATAAACGTCGTAGGTCCACGTGATCGCGAAGTCTTTGGAATGAGCGGGTTGGATCCTGATATGAGCGATTGAGGAAGAAACAACCGCAGATGACAGATATTTTGTCACCGTACTTCAACGGTTACTTCGAAACAATCACGTCGAATGCCTTCATCATAAACAGCTTGAAGAAGATGCCTGCCGTGACCATAACGTTGATATGGTGGTAATACCACGATTTGGCTTAAGCGTAAGCGCTCGCCTCCTGGGTGCCTATCTAATGCCATGCCCATCAGCTCGGTTGATGTGAAGCACATGCAAACGCCATACAAAAAGAGTACATTGAGACGTAGGCAGCAATATCAAAAAAATTGCCAGAATTGGATCCTTCAGAGGGTGGTCGACGCCGATAAAGGAACAGTAAAGACCACTTTTCGTCAGTATCATCGATGAAAGATGCTGATTCAATAAAACATGTCGCATGAAACCGAAGGCGTTCATGAAACTTGCGGACACCTTTCATGGAAAAATCTGCCTGGAACCTTTTGGTTAGTAAAAAGTAGCACAGCAAATAATGCATGGGAAAAACCTTTCTGATCTGAAACTCGACGGTATCGCCATCAGGTTTCTCTTTGATAAAATAAGTTGAGACGATGTCGCCCAAGGGGGCAAAAGGCGAGGTCAACTTCTACAAAAGAACATCAGCCCAAAAGCCAGATATGACTCATAGTGTACGACCTTTTTAAATAGTGCAATGTTGTGAGTTTGGAAATCAGGTTGATTAGGTAGGAACTTTTTGATGCAACCGACGACATCGTCAGCGTCGGGGTTTTTTCGGATTGAGACGAATTCTGGCCCATATAGGTACAGCGAATGCGCCTGGTTGAAAAGCACCTGGTAAATCTGTGTTGATTTGCGCACTTCCAGAGGAACTGACCGCGAACTTGAGGTTGATTAGGGGACAGTCTAAAGAGTCATTTATCAGCGGAATGAATTCGAAACCATCATAAATACTGACCATAGCCTCGAATGTTCTCTGATTCGAATATCTGATGCACGAATTCGGGATGGAAGAGGAACCTGGACGCCACGGCGCGACTGCGCTCCAGCTCTGTCGCATCCCGAACAATGTGAATGTGGAAAACGGAGCGAGCATCCACCACATCCATGGACAGCACCTTTATTTATCTGAACTGATTGAAGTCGCGGTGACTGAAAAGCGTAGTATTCGCGCAGCCAGCTGAGCACCAATAGCGATCACCACGATACCATTGTATCAGCGCAACCCTTTGCTGATCTGCTTTCGATACACGATACACCATTGTATCAGCGCGACACAGGTGATTTACGTTCAATGCATGTCAGGGCCCGGTCGCTGCCGACGGCTGTTCAGTCGAACACGTCCCCGGGCCAGTGTCACATGGGGCCAGCCATGATGCCCAAGAACAGGATCTGGATGTCGGCTCACGGAAATGAGCAGCGATTGCAGTGTAAATCTGAATTTTATGGATTTTCTATTAAAATATAAGAGAGAGAAAGGTTTTGTTTAAAACGGCCAGCACCATGCAAAGCAGAACATTGACTTCACGCTCCATTTGGCTTCGGGTTCATCTTCGATCTCGTAGCTGATTTGGGTAGAAGTCAATAACGGCTTCAGAAGATCGTTCGTGAACGGTTTGTATTCTTCAGGTGCCGGGGAGGATTCGTGAACAAAGAGACCTTCTGACGATGGCGGTTGAACGCGGTGCCAACTGACATCTATTTCGGACACCTCCTTTTTCGATATTTTATAGTTATCGGCAAGAATAATGCTCTCGTCACGCTTCTCCTTAGGACAACTCGGGGGAAGTGACTCAGTAGATTTTGCAGCAAAGTGCACCGGTTCGACAATTCTAGGATTCGAAGCCAGGGAGTTGTTAAGAGGCGTCACTTTAGCTGATGCGATCTTGACCGGCGTCATTGGTTCAATGGGGGATTGACGAACAGAGCAGTTAACGGGCACGTCGGTTGGCGTCGTGCTAGCAGATCCAGAGGTGTAGCTGAGACTAAGACCAAGATGGAATCCATCACTTCTGGAACGATTGTGATCGAGCATCTCAGCAGATTCGGCGACGTGTTCGTCAGGCATTGTTGCATACGTTATTGTTTCGCCGACGCAGGACTCTTTAGCGCCGTTGAGTTTTCCAGCGTTCAGTGCAGATCTGCGATCTTGAGCAGGAAAAGAGACATCCTGAAGATCTTCAGATGCAACTGACGTACCAGTACTTGGGTCTGATCGACGAAGATGCCGACCCGCGTTGGCCACAAACTGCTCTGTGTTTTCTCCATCAGTGACGAAACTAAAACTGCTATTTTCATCGCGACGGTCCAAAGCGTCTAGCGAGCGCGGACTCATTGTGTCTGAAAATGTATCAACAGATAGGCTCATTGCATTTGAGATTGCTTTCGCTCGTTCGATTCCTTCCTGCTGATATTGAGAAGAATCTTTTCCACTTCGACCTTCTTCATTCGATGTCCCCTCAGTTGATGTACCAGTAATGGACTTCCCAACATCGATATCATGTATAGAAGCATATGGATCTCGGTTTTCAGTCTGAATCTCGGAAACATTCATCTTAGAAGCGCGTCTTGCCGCTTTTGGTTTTGGATGGTCAAGCTTATCGAGTGACACGATGGGTCCAGCTTCAAAAAACGGCGTCCCTGGCAATTTGGCCCCCTTCGCGCGATGTTTTTTATTCTTGGGTTTGGATAACGCATCCCATTTTGAAGATGCCATGATAGAACACGATTCTGATTGAGCCGACGACGTGTGCGAACACGAATTGGTGATCGGTTTGATTGATTGACTTCTGTGAGTGGCGCTCAACTGTATAGCGATAAGTACGATGGGCAGATTGCTGACAGTCAGAGATATCTCTAGCTCCACCTGATATGGTGTCTGTAATTGCCCCAGTCCCCTCTTCCTGATCCCCCCGCTGGCCAGCACTGCAGTAGCGAAATCAGTGTGCGATATCGATAAGTGAGTTGAGTGCGCGAATATTCATGGAGGATTGGAGGTGTACCTCAATCTTACTCGGCGCTGTCACGGTGCCGACAGGTTACGCCACATCGGTCGCAGTTGGCTCCAACAGTTAACTGCATCAGGGTGCGACGACGGGCTACGGAGAAACTTCAGAGTCGAGGAAGCTGCTGTGATGAGTGCGGTCGGGCGAATGTTAGACCTGCCTCCGTTGACATGTTGTTGACCATATTCTCCTTACAAATGCTTCGCGGCTGAGTTTTTGATCCCGATTCGAACTGCATCGACTGGAGACAAACAGCTGATTCGTTTACTTCAAAGCCGTCGTGACTGTCGTTGCAGGCGTTCCATGCGGTGTCTGACCTCCGACATTTTCAAGTGACTAGCCATTGCTGTTGGGCAGAATCAACAATTCGATAAAATGTAATCGACTGAAAAGAGCTTTCGATGCTGTTTGGAATAGAGGTGGAAGACTCAACCGTGAACTGAAGTTTTGCAAGTAAGGCATGAGTTACTAAACAAACCATGCAAAAAATCGTATCCGCCTACGGGGCCGTCGGCTTTATTGGCGAGGAGAACCTGGCCTCGTTTGTCATGATAAATAGATTCATCCTACAGTAGGCACAACACTCATGGCCAGAACTGGATATGTGTGTGTGGATTTGAACAACCTGTTCGCAAAGCCAAAGAGGCGACTAGTACGTGAGCAAAAGTCGTCTAAGGATGAGCCTGCGTTGTTGCGATTAAGGACCACCCATGACAAAACTAAGATTTCCTGCATGATCATGTTTTGTCGCCGACAAAGAATAAATAACCAACGCCTCCAACATCGTGTTATCTCTCTTTCGAGCTGACTATGTCAATGAAAGAACTCTTCGAACAAGGCTAAACAGACAATTTCTATCTGACCAGACAATATCTCGATTATGCTTTGTCGAAAGTAAAAAATTGTTGTTAACGTGCGACCGGAGAATTAAAAGTTCCAGCACCCTTGGATAACGACGAAAAACAATGCAAGAAGGTATGTCTGGCGTTTTTGAGGCGAAATGTGTAAATACCCTTAACCTAAAAATCGTGCAGATTCGTCCGACATTCCATATGGTCGATGTACAGGACTTGTTTTGATAGCGCCGATTGCTTTGCCCCAATCAACTCAGATAGATTAATTGACCCTCGAGGATTCCAACACAGCAATTCATTGGGTTGCCTTCAGGGGGTTGCCTTCAGTTGCTTGGCCCAAGGGCTCAAAACGGGAAAGTCTCGGCCGTGCTCCTGAAGGCAACCCACGAGTCGCTGTCTTGAAATCTTCTCTGGTCAACGAATCTAAATTACAGTTTGACTTCGCATGGGGGGATTTATTGCAACGACCATGCTAGCGTTGTCAGTCCTGGTTTTACTCTCATTTTGTTCTGCTTACAGTACGTCGATTGATTTTCCCATCAGCAGTTTTTACCGTTTACGTTGTGGTTTTTATTCTGAGTCATGCATGAGTTGACCGTCGCTAGCGAAAACATCTCGTGAATGTGCCTGGATGGGCTCTTTTATCGAGAACAGGGACGTCCTGAACTATATTGCAGGCGGGCTTTCACGAGATATCGGATTCCCCGAATCCAGACCGCAAACACCTAAAGGTTGTGATTCACCTGAACGATGCGAAAACGACTGAGTCAGCGGACTGCAATTACTTCTCTCGATCGCCCGCACAGCACCTTCTGTGGAATTCGGGAAGATTTTCCGACGTCCGCCTTCTGGAATTGGCCTGTTTCTGGCTACAACGTTGAACGGCGAATGTGGGCATGTCTTGAAACGCGATTATCACAGCCTGATCCACATTATCGCTTGCGCCACTGAAGAAATTGACCGTTGAATATCGAAAATCAGCGATCTAAAGTGACCAAACAATATCTTTGCGGCTTCCAGCGACGAACGTTTGTGAGGTAAGGGGCAGACACGAGTGCAGAACTAACGGAAGCGGCTCGACCAACGCACGCTATGGTACTAACCTTAAGTGAGGGCCAAATCATTGATTGAGCATAGAGAAACTGAAGTAAACTGGCCGCAGTCGATGGCACCGGAGCAAATCGGGCCGGGTCATGGCGAACACCTTTTCAAGAATGCTACTTCCCGCACACTGAACGAAACAGTTTCACTCTCAAAAACACAATTGTACACGATGGACACGAGCCGTGATGAAAACTTCTCGGAGCCGCAGAAAGTGTGCCCGGATATCCGGTGGATGGGCAAGATTTCGTCGAAGTTGATCTCAGAGGCATGAGTTGCACCGGAGGCGTGATGCATTCTGGCGCCAGACCCGTTGACGGAGCCCCTTCATGAGTGCGAATACATCAGCAGAGAAAACAGCCCATAACCGAGAAAAAGGCGTGTGCAGAAGGATCAATCAGTGTTTGCCAATATCCATTATCGGCATCCAGAGAGGGAATGAAACAGCCGGGTGGATATCGATTCAACATCCACAGAGAAGGGCACAGATACGACTGGGTAAAGAAGAAAACCAAATGAAAATTTCCTTTGTATTCTTCTCGTGATCGTTAGACCCTATCTGACTCTTCATGCTGTATCGTTCAGTCATGGGCGAAGGAATGATGAAGTTCCACCAGTTAATCAGATGGGTTTTGGAAGCAGCATTCAGACTCAGCGCCAACAAAAACCGACCACATTATGCACCGCCTCAAAAAAGACTCTCACTGAGTGCCCTTACTCCTTTGATTCGCTCGATGTTGACAGTGAAAAACGTTGTCGCCAAATGATAAAACAAGCCAGGGCCGATACGATCAATTAAAAAACAAGAATCCCGGAAAGCTACTGCAAAAAAATTGACAACAATACTGGATAAAACCTGCCAAAGCATGAACACGATTTTATGAATGGTAAATGATATAGGTTGACCAAGGGAACACAGTGGGAACGGTGCCGAGATCGCCACTTGAAAAGACATGTCCACCCGAGAGCCGCGCCATTGCGGTCCATATTGCGCGTCAGGGAATGTCCTGTTGACTCACATACACTGCCGTCACAGTCGATGACGCGCTCAACAGCGCAATCCGTACACCCATCGCCCAACCCTTTTCGGCTGGGTGGCGCCGAATTTACTGGCCATCGATCATGCTGGCATGTTTGAATGGGTTCAGGAGTTCACCATCTGATACACTGGGATCCCTGGAAGAAATCATGGCCAAATACCTTGCGCATTCACTGGATGTTGTCACTATTTCCGATGTCGACCTGTCCAATGCCGATAAGATCGTGGATAGACTCGAACGTGTGTTCGCTGATCTCAATCGCCTCATCGATGAAGCCAAAACCCACCAGACGCAGATAGATAAGCACAGCAAGAGAGATAGACTATACTCGCTAGAATTGGTCCGTGATTTTCCCATTTGTTTCGATCGTCCTTAAATTGTTCTGCAATGGGCGTAGGCTCGTGAGCGGCAGATCAACCTGGATAAGGCATCGTCATGTCTCCAGGAACGGGTCAAAGAGAACAACGCTTTGTTGAATGACGTCAATGAGAGAATACGCGTCGCAACGGATACAATAAATAATATGGAGGTACTTCAGCTTAATCAGATCCCATCCCCTTTCGGATGCGACCTCAAGGTGACTGCCATATTCACTAATAATCTGGTTCACCTTCAGTTTATCTCTCCATGTTTGCACTTTTCATTATTTCCTATACATTTATCGGATATTTGGTATGCTTTAGCCGATTTTACTTCGGAAATATTTATTGTTTACTTAGGTTCTCGGAAAGGAAAGGGAGGAAATTTTAAAACAACTAGACGAATGCCAAGTACAAGAGCATACGCTAGCGGAAAGTATGGAGTCGGCCGTGCGTCTAGTAATGATGCTGGAACTTCCCGCCGAAGGTGCCGATCAGTTCGGGCACATGGCCGACCTCCTTGGCAAGATTGGTCTATACCAGATACCGGTCGTAGGTTTGCCTAGAAGAAGATCGTACGATAACATCCAACAGAACATGTTGGCGATTATCAACGGTCTCGCCGCCGATTATATGCTTCATAACAAACTAAAACTCTGTATCAATAAGGCCGACGTGGCACGATCTGCGGTCTCGTTGCGAATTGTCGAAATAGTGTCACGTTTTTGGAGATGATATTTAATACCTATATAAGATTGACGCCATATTATCTATTGGAATTTATAAATAGTTAATTATTTGATGTTGCTGTTTGGGTTCTTGATGTTGCGGTTTACGCGAACAGACCGAATTGATTGCCAGCAACCAGTCCGATCACGCAGCAATCCCAGATGATCGACACAACCATCAGGACACGCAAATGGAACTCGATCGCGTCGTCTGCGTTCGTGTCCCGAAAATAGGCCCACAGCAGGTGGAGGCAGCAGGAATTGAAAAAAACCAGCCAGAAGATCTCGGAAACGTACCAAAGCGAGACGATGAGCTCCGATTGTAGTTGTGTGCCCAGTTTGGTCAGCATGTACAACACTAATGGAACATGCCATTGGATAATCACCGAAAACAGGCAATTTCCCCATGCCGAAGTGTCGTTTTCCTTGACGGTTTCCACCTCCTTATCAGTAAACGACCCTTCTTCCAGATTGGCATCCTGGCTGAGAAGTTTGGAGTAAACGCTATCGTCATGCGTGTTTGCCATTACCGACGAAGTCAATCTTTGACGTCCTAACACTATTTGTGATGCTATAATGATTAACGCTATATAAGCCAAAGTCGCGATAATTGAATCGGGGAGTGACACACACAGGGTTCGCGTGCCTCACCATTGTGTGACTTTGGACCCGACATTTCAAATGCCACTGAGAGAGAAAACATAGACAGATCGTCAGCTGAAGGCGTTTATTATCGCACCATATATAAATCTTTCCGTTGAAACCGAATTTCTAAAACAGAAAACAACCTCGTTATCAAAAGTATGCGTCTAATTAGTACCGCAAGACAGCATCCGTTTGAACCAGCCCCGGCGCTTCACCGTCTGACGAGCTTTTGGTTCCCTTCTGTCAATTGCTTCGTAATGTGATTCTGGTGCCTTGGCTATTTCGTTCTGAACCCGCTCTCCATTGTTGTCCTCTGACGTCGGTGCATGGTCAGGACTCTGTGCTTGGTCGTCTTGAGGACGACGCTCTTCAGTCACTTGGTTTTGGGCTTGAACTGGCTCGTCGTTGACTTCAGCTTCAACTTGAGATTGCTCACAGCTTTCTTGAATACAACTCGAGCATTGAACTGGATCGCTGCCCGAAGGATTAGATTGTTGTTGCTGGAAAATTACAGAATCTGCGGATTTTTTCTGTTCAATTATGGCATCGGCACTGGAGAAGATCTCAATACATTGGTCTTGAGGTAAACCCATTGATTCCTCGGATTTGTTCTGTTCAGCTGTCGCAGCAGCACTGGAAAAGATCTCAATACATTGGTCTTGAGGTAAACCCATTGATTCCTCGGATTTGTTCTGTTCAGCTGTTGCATCGGCACTGGAGAAATCCAAACTAGATTGGTCTTCCGTGGAGTTGTTTTGTGCAACTACCGGATCGGCACTGGAAAAAATTGAATCCGAGCCGTTTGCCAAAATGCTCGGGCGTTTCTCGCGGCTTCGCTTCCTTAATGTGACTACGTCAAAAGCAAAATGCGGTTCGGTATTTACAACATCCTGACCTCTTCCCGATGCCGGAAAGATATCTGAGCCTGGGCCATTAGGCGATGCTGGAGCGACCGGTGCATCTTGATCCTTTCGCGACTCACTATCCCTCACAGAATCTTGACGAGATCGTGATGCGGGAGTAATTTCTGAATCTTGCTCATTTCGCGACGCCGGAGCGCTCTCCGGATTTGTGTTTTCGCCGTTTTGCTTAAAGGAGATTTGTGAATGATGCTCTGTATTACTGTCCTGATAAGCATTGCTTGTTGTCTCTCCTTGGCAAACTGAGCCTGGCTTGGGGAAATCTTGAGGTTTAAGACTTGTACGCTCACCGATTTCTTCAGCACTGCCTCTAAAAATGGCTGACATTGATTCCCGACTTGAGTGGGATGCAAACCGACGAGGTACACGCCGCTCAAGGAGCGAGCCCGAATGCGACCTGCTAAATGACCGAATCTCTGCTGCAGGGTTGCTCATNGCATCTTGATCCTTTCGCGACTCACTATCCCTCACAGAATCTTGACGAGATCGTGATGCGGGAGTAATTTCTGAATCTTGCTCATTTCGCGACGCCGGAGCGCTCTCCGGATTTGTGTTTTCGCCGTTTTGCTTAAAGGAGATTTGTTGATGATGCTCTGTATTACTGTCCTGATAAGCATTGCTTGTTGTCTCTCCTTGGCAAACTGAGCCTGGCTTGGGGAAATCTTGAGGTTTGAGACTTGTACGCTCACCAATTTCTTCAGCACTGCCTCTAAAAATGGCTGACATTGATTCCCGACTTGAGTGGGATGCAAACCGACGAGGTACACGCCGCTCAAGGAGCGAGCCCGAATGCGACCTGCTAAATGACCGAATCTCTGCTGCAGGGTTGCTCATTGATTCAAACCTGACGCGCATCTTGCTCGTTGTTTGACCCTCGAATAAGTCCATCAGATCGCGGTTTTTCTTTCCCGGGCTGGCACCTTCCCGGCTCTGACTGTGGCCCAGGGTCTCGAATTTCATACGCAGAGTACTGACGCGCAGGTCAGATGCGGCGCCATGAATTTCATCCATGTTGGACTATTCTGTCGAAAATGATGGTGATTACGAAGTGATCACAGAACAATGTATCTGGGCACTTATCCAGGCACATAACCGAAACATAAATCCTGCGAAACATGCGAGACTGGACGACAGTCGCCCAGCGAAACATGCGAGACGGGTCAGTGAGCTTGTCAGCACAACGTGCGCGACTCGGGCGCAGTCGCAGGAGATCCGTTCCAACCCACTTGTGGTGGCTCCGTTGCGGCGACTGTTGGGTGTAATGCCCAGTCATCGATTGTACGTACGATACAGTGGAATCAAACGCGTCATGTCACTGATGGCCCGCACGGCCCCGGCCGTGCCCAGCTGGCAACAAATATCTGCAGTCCACTTTTGCCAGAAACAATCGAACAGGCTTACCGATTACTTCCGGCCGGTGTCCAGTTAGTGATTTCTTTGATAATTCATGCTCCGCAAAATTTCAATTAAAATTTTCGGTTTTTTTTTACATCATGTCTGATCGGTTCAGCTATATTCGTCAAATGATGGTTTTCATTGAAATCATTTCAAACGTATCAAACGTGATGATGCCATTGGGTACCGGGTTGGGACCGGTCAGCTTTGATTTTTTGTACTCGTTGATATGACTGAACCGCGACGATGGAGTCATGGGTGATGGCGCGTGCCAGAATAGCTCCTTCGATGAACCCGCCAATACCAGGAGAATCCACACTCAAACCATCGCTGGCCAAGCGACAATGGCGACATTCACCGATATCGTCCAGGAATTCTGGGAAACATACGGCCAGATCGCGGTCTTTGTCATCGTATGGCTGTTCCTGTTGGTGGCCTTCATGCACTCGTGCAGCTATTTCGTCACGTACCTGATCACGCTCGCCAACGTCGTCAAACAGGGTGAAAAAAATCAGTCCTCCCCTCATCCAACTCGATTTATCGCCGCCTGTTTCATGATCATCTATTTCTCGTACAACGTCGGCATTTACGGAATGCTAATCAGCCGACTCAATTTTCGGAATGCGTTCTGGGCAAGCCCATGGGAACCGATGACGGGAACTCTGGCCTACGTCCTCCAGTTTGAACCATTCGTATTAGTGGCAACGACCTGGTTCAAGGTCGGATGCGCTACCGACTCGTATCGCCGCGCGCCGTCCGAGGACGAGCTACTCGCTGTCCTGGAAGCCGCCAAGAAGAAGAACAGTCTTCCGAATGTGACGATTGTTATGCCCATCTACAATGAACCGATCGAGACGCTGATGATCGCCATCAATTCGGTTACGAAAAGCAAATACCCCCTAGGGAAGCTGCATTTGGTGTTGGCCTTTGACGCGGATACCGTCTCAACGCTCTACCGATCCGTTGTTTACTGTTTGATGAGCTTGAACCCGTATCCAGACTACGATAAACTATCGACCAGTGAGGGATTGGACGAGCTGGGCGTGAGCAGCGATCCGAAAGAATACCCAATCATTGGTGATATCATGTACCGGAAGCTGAAGGTGACGCCATGCCGGTTCGTCCATGGCGGTAAACGGCACGCACAGATGTGCGCGTTCAACTATCTCAACGACATGTATAAACAGCTCGAGGTGAAGCCGCTTTTGCTGTTCATCGACTCCGATATCGAGTTGGAAGTCCACGCGATCCCCTATTTCGTTCACGATCTTAATCGCCATACTGGCATCTACAGGGAGGCGTTGACCGGTCTAATCACATGCAAAACCGCCGGCACCTACAGTTTCTGGAAAGTTCTTCAAGACACCGAATATATCGAGTCGCAGATGTTGCAGCGAAATACGGAAGATTATCTCGGCTCAGTGTCGTGTTTGCCAGGAGCATTGACAATGGTCCGCTTTGAAACGCTGGCGAAGGTGGCTCCGAAATACTTCGGATCAATGGTGGCGTCCGACACCTTCGACTTCAATCGAACTCATCTCGGCGAAGACCGATACTTAACACACCTCATCATGGAGTCTCGACCCGAGAAGTACAGAATCGGATTCTGCCCATCAGCTCGTTGTAAAACGGAAGGGTGCGAAACCCTACAGTCTCTGATGAAACAGAGGCGGCGTTGGTATCTTGGAACCGTCACCAACGAAATCTATATGTTAACTTCTCCCATCCTTTGGCGACAGTTCACTGCTTTGAACGGAATCGTTGCTATTTCTGCATTGAAAAACGGCCCGCTTTTCATCTACGTGTTTCTTCTGGAGCTAGTTCGTGGCAATGGAACGTTCTGGTCTTATTTCTACGCGATCGCAATTTTCGGTCCAATTTGGGGGTTCGTTGTATTCACGGGTTGGCAGATCAAGCGACGGAAAATAATGTGGTTTTATCCGATAATCTTGATTGGATTACCAATTTTGGCGGCCTGCTTTCAGGTGTATGGCATCATGACTTTTCGGGTTCGCTCATGGGGCGGACCTCGTGCTGCTGCTGCACAAGCTGAACCAGGAGAGAAAGTCGAACAGAAACTTGACGCGGATCCGATGAATCCCGCCCCTGTTGTTGACGACAAAGGGCAAGTGCAGCCTAAGAAGCCGGACGCAAATGGTCGAGTTGTATCACAGGTGCGAGAGGTGTCAGAAGTAATACCACGCCGAGATCTGATCATCGAAAGCGGGGAAGATGAACCTGTAGCCAAAGCGGTTGCTGCGGAAGTGAGACCACGGCCGATTAGCCAAGTGCTAGGCTTGAAAGAAAGTTTCGAGGAGATCGATAGTGGCAAAGAGATACCACATCCGATTGGTCCGAATGCTGTCTGATCTCAAACATTAGTAATGCAGGCGCAAACTATCTATATATTACAATGAATCTTGTATCCATTTGAGTGTAAACTAGAAGAATGTGTATATTATGATTTCCAACCTTTAGTGCGACTTGGGGAGGTGCAGTCGCCAGACATGGCGAAAATGATGGCCATGACCCGATGAATTGCAGATACTTCTGTTAACGGGTTCGGTCCCTCGCAACAAAGGCTGTGCAAGTTGGATTGACTTTTCTGAACCTTTGAAAACGTTTGAAATTTTGAGTTGGTCGCTAACAACTGTTTGAGATTGAGTATATGCGGTATAGATAGACTCTGAGACCGTTGAGATTTGAGTCTGCCTAAATTTCGGGAGCCGACGACTGCTTGATATAAAGGCGAACCGTGACCGGTCCGCCATAGCAACCCTAAGAGTAGCGATAGACATCGCTGCTGCTTTTCCATTGCTATTATGAAACAATAAATCAGCAAAAGGAAAAGGCTGATGGCATAATCACTAACAATCAGGAGGTGATGCTGTTTGCGTCACACATGGGAACGCTCGCTGCACAGCTTCAGCAAGCGCTCCAGCGGATAATTGTAAAGGCAACCTTGAGTACTGACGATTGATCAACTGCTCAGCTCTTCGCAAAGTGGAATATGCAGCGATTGCGTTCTGCGATGATCCACTTATCAAAGAGGAACCAATCCATTGAGTCGCAAGAGAAGAGCCTTGCATACTAGCTTTTTGATACCAAAGCAATGCTGTAGATGTGCCAACTGGAAAAACGAATCAGATTGATGACACAGAATAAATACTGCAATCTACCTGAAATCCATCCACTTTCAATTGCATTGGCGACAAGAATCACTGCCGGAATATTCCCTGTTTCGGCTGCCATAACGTAATGTCTCCACGCTAACCGAATGTCGCTGCCGTCCTGGTTCAGGATGTTATCACCAGAAGAAACATGGTAGTCGTCCTCTTCAACCAGTTGACTCCGCAAAAATTCCAAGACATCAACCTTGGGATCAGGAAACCAAGCTAAATGTGAAGATCCTAACATTTCCAAAATCGTCCTTATTATAGCGGTGGTGTCTTTGGATTTACCGCCTTTATCGCATTTGAGAATTGATATTGTTGAAGGCTGATCTTGCAGTGAGTATATGCCAGAAAGGAAAGCGAATGAGCGTTCATTTCTGGCAATGCGGATTACGTCATTAATTCTACCAACCATATCTGGATGAACCTCAAACAAGACTGCGAGTTTCGACGATGCTTCTGGATGATGAAGCTCATCAGCTTTCCTCAAGGAAAGCGCTGCACTCATCCAACAAAGTCTCTCTTCGTAGATTTCTGCCAAAGCCATGCATGCAGTCGGTTCCCCATTCGCAGCTGCCTTTGCATACCAGTATGTTGCCCATGCTGGCCAAGGTTCGTCACTGACGCCCAACCCGCCGACCTGGTATAGATGGCCAACAAGTGTTTGAGCCACTGGAGAGCCACGCCCAGCGGCAATCTATCAAAAATGTTAGATCCCTTCTTTCACGACAACCATAAACCGACCTGTAAAAACCTAACAGCAAGGCAAACATTCGGCATTACGCAATCTGCAAAAAGATACTGGATCCCAGCGCTAACAAGCCGCTGTGGATCAGTATAGATAGCTGGATGGCGTTGCATCATTAGTCGTTTTCGATCGTCGATAGATTTGCTGTTGTCGATATCGCATGGCACATTGACGTTCCCTACCATCTCCAGGATTACTGAATAAACGTTGAGGTCTTTTTTGCGTGATACTTGAGATTTTTTGTTCAGAAGCGTTCTCAGACAAGCAAATATTTCTAACCGGCGCTGCTTCAAGAACGCCGTCTCAGCAGACTTTACTTGATCTCGCACCAATGCATTAACTGACGACTGGAGATTCAAGCAAGATCTGGTTGCATGTCCTGGGGCGGCAACCTTGGCCCATGCAAGAGAATATGAAAGCGACAGATTTGATGTCTGTGGCGACTGAAATGCCGATATAGAATGCAAAGTTACTAGAAGAGATAGTGCTCTGCGATTGCCAAGGCTTGCAGCAACCGTCAAGTAGTGACGCGCGGATATCCAGTCGACTGGCGTTCCTTGCCCAACGCAAAAACAAAGAGCTAAATCCACGCATGCCAAAGCGTTCCCTTGCTGAGCAGCTTTAGTTATCCAAGATACTCCGCTTTCATATTCACGATCCAACAGCAAAGCTTTTCCGAAAAGGTATTGGCCTTGAGAATCTCCCAACGTTGCTGCCTGTTTCAGCAGTCGATCTTTTTCTGGTTTTTCCGCAATTTTTGAAGAGAGTATCAATGCCCAAGGTCGATCTCCAAGTTCCGAAATGGCAGCTATGGTTGTTCTCACTTTGCTTGAAACTGATAAAGGTCGCTGCGCAAAGACCCACTCCATCGATTTGCGGTGGCCTTGAAAAGCTGCGGCTTCATAAAATGATCTTGCTAAGTCGCCCTCTCCAGCAAGAGCGCATTCAGTCGCGCTCAAAAACTGGCCATGAATGTCGTTATTTGCGGCTGCTTTTTCAAACCATTGACGAGCAAGGTTGGGGTTTGCAGGACAAACGCTCTGCCCGTGGAGGATTCTTTCGCCGAACAAAGACTGAGCTCAATAAGAAAATTGATGTCCCATATTCAAATGTCAAGACCAACCTGAGCTCTTGGGTGTCCTCTGGATGCACTTTGTCGTAGTACTCTTTCAATCAACACGTCGGAAGGGTCGCTGACAATTGTCAGCCATTGAGCTGCTACGGGATTTGAGAAAGCAAACTGGCTTAGTTGAAGCCTCAACTTTTCTTCAATGGGCAGTTTCGCAGCATGTGAACGAGACGCCAATTCTATTGCAGCTAGTTGATGACCAAGGCGTGCAGCACGTTGCAAATACTTTTTGGCTTCGTCATTATCGTCGGTATATCGGGATGCCAGCAGATAAAAAGCATCTGCGTGGCCGCAATCTGCAGCTTCTATTAACAAAGATTTGGCTCGCGGAAGACAAACTCGAGATTGATTTCCGAGACCAGCCTCATACACTAATGCAAGAGAAATCATGGCGTAAGTGTTTCCACCTCTCACGCTTCGCTTCAACCACTTCTTTCCTTCTTTAAAATCTTGCTGCCAAGTCGTTGAGGTAGAGGGCGTATCAAACGAACATAGTGCCAAACTGAATTGTGCACTGGCATCACCTGCAATTGCTTGGGCATTCAGCTCAGGAAGCGTCAATGTCGACATTGCTACGCTTTCTAAAAAAGAAGGACAGCAACGGTGGCCATCTCTGTTACCAATTCTTCTTAACCATATTTCACGACGAGGGTGCATTTTGCAAGTCGCTAATTCGCGCTGTGATTCAAGATCGCCTCCGTCAGCTGCACGTTCGAGCCATTCAGACCATGTTTTGCTATCATTGTTTTCTTGCAACGCATTATGAGCCATCCATCTTTGGGCTCTGTTGCACCAATAAGTCATACCATCAAAGATAAGGGAGCAATTTGCACCTACTTTGGGACTCCTAAGTTAGCAGCATTGCGAATGAGTGCTTCCTGTTCACCAATGCTGTCTTTACGCAAACCCAACTCAAAAAGTGCTGCTTGATGTCCCAAATCTGCTGCTCGTTGTAATAAAGCGTTGGATTTGACGGCCGAGTTTGCCCTCAACGATTGTAAATATACACCATGAGGCGACTTCAACTTAGCAGCACAATCTAGCCAAAAGTCCAGTTCTTCTCCTACGACGTTCTTCGCAACTTCTAAAGCAGCAGGAACGCAGCCCGAAGCGGCAGCAAGCTTGAAGTATCGTACAGGTGTTTCACAGTTGGAGTCTTCTGCCAATCCTTTCTGCAATAATCGACCATACAGGAACTGCGCTTCCGGCACTCCATGTATGGCCGCTTGATTGGCCAAGTAAACTCCATGGAACGCCATCGCCTGCAAAGTCTACTTAACCGAAGTGCTCAAATGATGGCGTTTCTTCATACCTGATCTCCTGAAGATACTATTGGATGAATCGAATGGGTAAACAGGTGTTCGTCTGTAAGCAAAGCAGCCATCATGTATTGAGCTCGAGGATCGCTATTTTCCACCCCAAGTGACAAATACTTCATGGCATCATCTAGGCGCCGGACTTGAGGCTGCAGATTGTAACTTGCCAGAAAGTATCGGGATTCCAAATGCCCAGCATGAGCGCATCGGTCTATTTGCTTATAAGCAGCTTCAAAGTCGTGAACGGATGCAAAATTTTTCAATCTGTGCATAGCAGCTGCTGCCTTGGCGTCAATGATGCCATTTTCAGCGGCTTGATCCAGATACACCAGTCCATCTAAATCCTTTAGGTTCAAAGAAGCCTTTTCAACGTTAGTTAAACGCAAAAGAAGGTTGCCGAGCTCCAGTTGTGCAGGGGAATATCCATGATCAGCTGCCAACTTTAACCAGCTTGTAACTGTAGCAATCTCTGATAAATCGGCATGTTTTCCTTGTTTAAGAAGCAGATACAACCGATATTGAGCTTCGACATCAGCCTGCGCGCTAGCTTTTCTATACCAATGAAAGGCTTTTTGTTCATTTACTGACCCATCGATCACGCCTTCTTCAAATGCTTTTCCAAGCTCAGTCTGCGCCTGTGCATACCCGAGAGTGGCAGCTTGTTTAAGCCACGATATTGCTCTGACAGGATCTTCTGATATGGTCATACGATAAGCGAGTACCTGCGCCGTTGGCTGGCCTAACTGAGCTGCCCTGATAATGAACGAAAGTGCTTTCAATTGTTCATCCATGTTAGACGTCAAGAGCCATTGAGCGAAGCTTAGAAGTACTACAGGGTCGCAATCTGGATCTTCCACTGCAAGCTCAAACCACTGCTGAAGTTCTGTTAAATTGCCATCAACAGGTTGTTCTTGGCTCGAATGATAAAAGTGCATGGCTAGTTTGGCTTGAGCTTCCTGTAATCCTGACTTTGCAGCGCTACGTAGTAGGTCCAAAGCAATATCAGTGTCCGTCTCGAACTGATCGCACCCAAGAGCGAATTGAGCTTGCCTCCTTATATCCTCGTTGCCAAGCTGAATAGCGGCATTGAAAAGCTCTATAGCTCGCTTGCGGTTGTCAGATAAAATTATGTTGCCCAAGTGGAGCATTGCTGATGGGTCTCGGTCCTCAACAGCTCTTTCAAACCACACCAAGGCTTGCTCACGGCTACGCTTAACCCCTCGGCCAGTTTCTAGAAGTACCGCTACTTCGGTAACTGCAGGAACGTGTCCATGATCTGCGGCTCGTTTGAACCAGAGAAACGCTTCATTGGGTTCGTTTGCAGTAAGTCCCATTTGGTATTCAGCCGACGCAAATCCTTGCTCAGCACATTGCCGAACAAGTGAACGAGCTTCATCCATCTTTTCCTGCACGTTGGTATTGAGGAGAAATTCCGCTAAAGAAAATTTCTCTGAAACTTTTCCAGAGCCAGCTGCTCTCCTGAATAAAGGTTCAAATTGCAAAAAATGCTCCTTGTTGAATTTTTCGTCCGCATGCAGTATTTGTAGTATTCTAAGTAAATCCGACCAAGCTGGATTATAATCTCCCAGAACCGCAAGACCATACCATTCGGCAGCTTGCTTCAGGTCAGGTTCATTGAGCAAGAAACCAGTTTCGTTCAGCAACCCCAGCTGCCTTGCCGCGATCGCCGATCCTTTTATAGCAGAACAAGCGTAACAAGGACACACCTTTGATGAAGTGGCACTATTGCTGTGCGATTCAGACCGAACATTTGAAAGAATGTACGCGACCGAGATGCGCATGGCGCCAGATGAGCCGTCAATCATCAGAGGGGGATCCATCTGGCAAGCTAACGATTTGATGCCCCCGGAACTTCGGAAGCTTTCTCTTTGCTCACTATTGAGCCTGTCATCGTCCAGAATGGAACTATCTAGAGCCGTATTGGCCACCGCATCTTCACTCCTCCCAACCTCGACATCATTTCCTGGGGCCTCGACTTCCCCCTCGCCTCGTAAGTCCCCTTCCATATGCGATAATAAATCAATGGCAATAGCGATATATCAGCCTAAAAGGTTCCCGATCCATTAATATAATAATCTTTGCAGTCGCGACGAAAGCGATAAAATATCTCGTGAGTCGACACAGTGGTAACGTTGCCCCCATCCACCGTGTGTGTCTGCGAAACCACGTGGTCCTGCCCACCGTTCATGGGTAGAAACAACATGGTTGGAGACGGTTTGCGAATGGGCAGCGTGTCGATCCGAATAGGCCCCAGGCGTTTCTAGTTATTCAACCTTCTTCTCAGCAGCTTTTGGAAACTCTTGATAGAGCGCCTAGGCAATCTTATTCAGAACAAGATGACTAGTTGAGGATGAAGCTGCCAATCAATTTCGTCGCACGGATGAGATCAACGACTGATGATCAGTGGTGAATAAATTCAGCCATCGGCACGACTTCAACGCGTGAGTGTTTTGCCTGGTTTTCTCAGTCAGGCTTTCTAGTCGGCACGCCGATAAACTTGTGCATGAACATTCGAAGCTTCGCATAAACTGAGTCGGATCGACCTGCACATCAAAATCAACGTATTTTGATGAATTCGTGGATACGACGACTTCATTACGCAAATTAATCATCGACAAATTCAGTGATTTGACTGAATGTGAGCAGGTTGCCACGAAAACCGCCTTCAAAATCAAAGCGCCTAGGTGTTCTATCAAACGTTGAAATTGACCGAACTTTAGTGGTCTGGAACTAATACAATGCAACGTCTTGGCGTTTTATCCTACCCATTCGTCTGAGAAAACGACCACGGTAGGCTCATAATCGGCCTAAGACGGAAGGTGGGTAGAGTAGACGGTTGACGGGTGATGAGCGTTGATGTTGGGGCAACACGGCGCATGGCTCCTCTGGCAGCTGCCCAGGTAATCATTAGCCACATGTTTATCTCGGGGTGAACACCGACGATAAAAAACAATTATAATATAGCAAGACGTTGAGACGCCTGTTGCATTCTTCAAACGTGTGGACAATTCATCCTCTTTATTTTTCGGACGTGACACGATCGAAATCCTGCACCAGATTTCACTGCGCATGAAGCCGATTGATGTGGCGGAATGAAAGTTTGTCAATCAATCACGAAAATTTCCTGTCATTGTCACGGACTGTGAATTATCTGATTAATCATTTTTAGATTGAGCTGTTTCATTCAGGACCTCTATCGATGTCGGAACTGCTAAGATCGGTAGCTAGTAAACAGCATAATAATTCCGCTCTTCGGCGGCCCGAACTTGGTAGACCTAGCATCGATCCAGATCAAGTATTTTGGTTTGATGACGGGAATGAATCTGGTACTGAAGGATTGATTGGTTAGGTTGACCTATGTGATTCACATTCCCGATGTTTTTCCTGCCGTAACCGCAGTGCTTTATTGGTTGACGACGTTGTCATCACGCAAAGAATAACCAGTGCCGCTTTACATCGTGCTGGATACCACTGCGATCTGGCAAGCAATGGTAAAGAAGCGGCAATGCTGGCCAAAGAGAATATATATCAGGTCATTTTAATGGATGTGCAATTACCGGTCATGAACGGTGTCGATGCCACCATGCTCATCCGACAGAATGAAAAGGAGCACGATCGTCCGCATACCATTATCTACGGGTTGACCTCCAGTTGCAGCGATTTCGATCTGACCAGATACAACGAAGCCGGAATGGACGGATGTGTGGAGAAAGGCAGTATTGTGTCGAGAGCGATGCATGAAGCACTGGCCGTGACCAAACAGAATCCGGATGATTTCGTGTTCATCAACTCCAGAAACGTTCAGAGCATCAAGAGAAGATGTCATTTCGAGCTAGATTCGCTCCCTGCTGTTTTCAACGATATGGAAGACGAGAAAGAACAACGGACACAGAACTTGAAAACGCTATCATGTTCTTTATCTGTGGAAAATGGAAACCCGACTGACACAAGGTCTTCAAGACTGCAGCAAAGAGCATTACTTGTTGATGACCTGAAAATTACTCAAAAAATTACCGCGTCAGCATTAGAACGATCCGGATTCGCTTGCGATATGGCGCCAGACGGAGAGACAGCGGTTCAACTAGCGTGCCAGAACGTCTATTCAGTTGTTCTTATGGATGTCCAGGTTCGTCGTCACGAATTTTTCTGTGTCGTTTGGTAAACGCTCATATCTTTTCTTCAGCTCCCTGTTCTCGATGGTTGCGAGGCCACGAAAAGGATTAGGAATTTTGAACGCCAAGCCAAACGTGTTCCCACGATAGTTTTTGGGTTAACTGCCAGCTGTAGCGAATCGGATCTGAAGCGGTATAGCGAGTCCGGAATGAATGGTTGCATCGAGAAAGGATGCGTCGTATCACGTGCGATGCATGAAGCTCTTGCCATGCACATTCAAGACCCCTCGCAATTTCTCTTTATCGATGCCCAGAATGTCCATATTGGAATCCGATAGATTCGTATTCGTAGCGATTTGCATGTAAATAAATTCCTTATTTGTTAATAATACTACTAACACTCTCAAATGAAAACCAGAGCATTATCGAATTCTCTTCATCCAGGCTCCTACTTTCAATATCGGACTTCACTAAACCCATTTCGAAGCTGTGCCCCAGCAATGTTCGTCATTTTTCTTTCTGTACCGAAACTGAGATCATATTGACATAATATATTAAATATTAATCAAAACCAAAGATTCTGGTAGATATAAACGATGCCGGTATTACAATAAGGCTTCGATTTTGCTGACAAGCCCTTGAGCAGTGGTTCCAACTTCACCATCACGCTTAGCAAGCTGTGCAATCTTCTGAAGGATAGATGTAGTGATAATCGCTTGGCAGCCGTCGCAGATTTCCGTTCTGACGCCAAATTAATACAAACTGGTATGATTTCGTTTGTGACAATCCAGACCTTTCGTCCCGAGCAATGTCACACGCGGTTAACATCGGTTGTGTCCTAGTCGTGCGAATTACATTGGAGTAACACAGCATGAGCATTGAAAGACTATTCAACGATGTTCGAACATGATCTTCAAACCGACTGGCTAAAAGCGCATCAATAATACGAAGAAGCAATGGACATAGCTGCAAAGTTAATGCTCCGCCACTGAATCGCCGCTCAGTTGCTGCTAAAAAATCGGATGCAACCGAATTATCTTGCATACGAATAATTGACTGTAGTGCTTCCTGAATTCTACCTTGCGACCACAGCGAATCTATACATAAACATAAGCAAATCGGTATGAATTCGAGCAGCAATCTCACTAAGAAGCTTCAGTTGATTCATTCGAAAATTTAAAGCCAATACGACTGTGTCGTGATCAGCTAATAACATCAAAGACGCTTCCGCAGCTGATATCACGTTTTCCGAGAGTGGGTCGGCCAGTAAGTTATCATTGCTTCGACGATCCCTCGATAGACATTTTGGAACTTCGTCGTCTTTCTTCGCTTTCTCTGGTTCAGAAAAAGCTCGAGATCCATCCAACTTGCTATGGCGTTGCGCAAAAGAGAGGTCTGGTCCCGACGTTGTTGGCGCAAAACGCACAGCGTCCGATATATCCTCATCGCGGTTGTGATGATGCTCAGATATACTCGGCCGATCCGAGGTACTGGTTGCAGACCATCTGGCAGAAGATGTGTTCTCCTTGCTACATTTCGCTAGTTTTGACCCGAACCGCAGCTCCGACTAAGCAGCAATTAGTTGAAATTTATCTGGATCAGGAACTTACTGGTACTGCAATCGAATGAATGGATACAACCGTCCCTTGAACGGAAACTGAGACGATGGAGGGATCCTTGTTTACGGTTTCATATTCTTTGAAGCATATATCAGCAAGACATGCTAAAGATGTTTGTACATTTTCGGCCAGGCATCTGATAGGAGGATCATCGGCAGCAACAATCTGAAAGAAATTGTTATCGTAAAAACAACACTATGAGGCGTGAACAGGCTACATTCAATGCCATATCGTTTGCTGTAAGAATGGCGTCACCTGATCCGTTGAACACCAGCGCCTTAATCGGATCCGAAATATCAAAATCAACAAATGGACTAATTTCTTGATCCCATATTTCGACGATTTCAAGTCTACCGGTTTCTGACCCGATCGCAAAAACCATATCGTTAGGATGAAAAGCTATAGAACTAACACAACCGCGATCGCCAGCTGGTAACTCTCCTAACAGTTTGCAAGCAGTAAGATTCCACAACTGCAGTGCGAGTCAATTCCGGATTTGCAACTTTAAGGTCAATATTACCTTGATAGAACCCATGGCGTCGCCGACAGCAATGTATTGCCCATCAGGGCTATGTTTTAGTACGGAAATGGCGCATGAGTTGCCGGGGTATGTTGCAATCTTCTTCTTGTGGCGAGAGCTCCATATCTGAGGCATTCTGATGAATAATAACCCTGTTTGTCGCATTTACCAGAAGTTACCTCGAGTTTTCCTGTAGCAGAGCCAGAAGCGAAATAGTCTCCAAATGGGTGTGGATCAATGGTCGTTGTTGACCTGTCCTGACCACCTATTGCCCTCCTCAACGCTGCATTCATCTGTTGAAATGCAGAAATATATGACAATACATCGAGAAGTCACCTCCTCCATGATTCAGATCCCATATACGAATCGTACCGTCACGACAGCTAGATATTAGTACGTCTTCAGTTGGGGTAAACCTAACGCACTCTACACCCGAAGAATGTCCTTTCAAACTCTAAGCGATGTATCAGGTTTAGACGAAATGTGAACTCAAATAAGGTTGACGAAACTAGCAGAGGTCGAGGGGAGTCAAGTTTCCAGACGTTTACTGTGCGGTCGTCGGAACCAGTAGCAAGAACTTCCGAAGAAAAACGCCCAATATGAGCACAGTTGACAGTGTCTCCATGTGCAAAATACTCCCCTGCAAGAAGATCGTTGACATGTGACTTAGGCTATATGAGCGCAACACCGACGGATTTTGGCTATTTGGATATCTTGTACTGCGCCTTCATGATCTTCGTGGACATAGGGTCCAGCCAAAGGCATGAATGTTGTTGAACCCTGAGCTACCTCGATGGACCGACAGGCAATAGTTATGGGAATCTGGGAATCACTTTATCGGTTACTCCATATCTGAACACAAATCGAGGTCGACGACACGGGGGCAGCCTCCTTTAACTCACCTTAGATACACTATTACGTACACACCTTTAGTTGGCAAAAATTCGAGATCACCAGGCGTGCGACCGCCCTGGGATCTGACCTGCAATGCTACTGGTAAACCACATTGATTTTCACATGAACTAATCGACACCGTTTCGAATAATATTTGACCTCTTATGGAGATCAATGGCCCAGTCGTTGAGCCGATGCTCTCTTGAAACGTGTAGTCTCATGTGCGAATGCAATCATGTTACCCCACGTTGCATCAGCGGCACGTACCACAACGTGCAACGCGAGCAAGTGCGATTTCGGTTTGCTGCACTGTGTTTCACAGAGGAATCAATCCGCTCGTATCTTCTTGAATCGGGCCCATTCCACAATAAGGATCGGTCCGGCTTTCGCGACAGCAAGTCATGAACTGGATGGGGACGTCCAAGAACCGGATCCAGAAGCGCAAAGCGACGGCAGCCAACATGCAACGGTACTGCTCGTCGTCGGTGTATTTCTATTTAGATAAATCTAATATTGCTGATAGGCAATTCTTTGTCAAGCGGAAAATGGAGAATATTGGAGGCCATGAGCGTAATCCCATTTTTTGGCTATGGCTTTTCGTTTTACCTACAGAACTGCGTAGAAAAAAGCGATATCGGGAATGACTTACAAAACATGTCTGAATCCGGAAACTACAATCTTTTCGATTTGCACCGGGTTCCATCCGCTCGTACTAGCAGAACAAATGCAGGAGGTATCAGCAGAGCGCTTTTTGTAACCCAAAATGATTATACCTAAACATAGAAGTACCAAACTCATCGGAACGTGGAAACGTCCCGTATAGCGGGTATGCTCCTTCGCAGCCATATCTCACAGAACAAGACGTTGGGAAGAAGGTGTTATTTATACCAAATGGCAAAACATCAGCTCGCGCACCTTTATCAAGGAACATTGATCCATGCAAAGAATATCGACAAGAACCACTATTGTATCAGCAAAATCGAGGACGATATGGAAATGGCGAAACGATGAATTTGCCAGAACGATATGATGACGGTTTGGTACATGAGCCATTGCGGTCTTTTGCAAGTCTTTATTAAACTTCCTTCAGACTGGCCATCGGTCAGATAGTCCAGAGCAGGATGCTTTCGAGAACGTTTTCATCGACCCGGACCTTCAGTTAAATTCGTGTCGTTACCGGTTAGCCTATCTAACTTATTTTAAGGCAACCATGCCAAGACCGACGATCAAGGTCTCCTTCTCGTTGGATTTCAGGAGGTCTGTCGTGTAAGGCGCATACCGAACTAATCACTGAAAACTTTCCAAATTCGTTCGGGACATGTTGTAAACACGCGACGGAATCGCTGCGACATCGAATAGATGAGCTTCAAAATGCTGTTAGAACTCAGCAGGTATTGTATAAGTTTGATCTGAAATCCTCAGTTTTGATCATGACTTATCGTAGCTAGAAATCCAGAGGTTAACTACGTTAACGCGGCAATTCCAAATTGACGCAGAATCAATCCACCCGGTAACGGCGACACCTTCATCAGACTTGGTTTCTCACCGCCGTAATGAAAGCTTCGATTCCAGTTATGTTATTCAGCAAGCTCATATTACTTATACTCACTCCCGTATAGACAAAAGAATGTTCGAGAAAACAGAAATTTCCTCAAGCAAAGGTATGCCAGGACATTTACTGCTCGGTCGACATAATCTCAATATGCTGGAAGACTTTCAAGTTAGCAACGTTCAAAATTGTTTCAGAATTCTGACAGAGTTACAGGAAAGTAACCAGATAGTAGAAAATAGTTTTGGACGCCACAGAGAAGTTCCTCCGTCCCAAATAACAATCAACATTTGTACTGGGCCAGTTGCATGCAATGCAGATTTCCGTAACGCATTGCCATCCCGGCGAAGACAGCCGCTGGCTCCGTTTGGCGGTTATGGTACGAAAATGATCCATCAATGTTGGAATATTATTTCAAATTTCGAACTCAGATCAAGCAACAAAATCAGCCAGCCCTACCGGTCCAACATCGGTAAGGACTCATGCCAATTGGAACCCATTGTTCAATCTCGGCAATAGAGCCTCATTGACGCAGGAATTGTATGGGCCCAGGATGCGGTACGGACTCGAGGCTATCAATGCGGTCTGTCTTCCTCTTTAATACAATTGAAAGAAGGAAGAGATCTGAATACCGGCCAACGCCAGCAAATTATGCATGGCTCACCCAGAATTGAGGAGGTCGATTAGTAAACGTCTACCTTTAAAATAAATGTTGTTTTACAATGTGCCATCTCTGGAAATATCGATTTGATTGAATTAAATTCAGGAATCTGATCCATCAAAAAGCCAGCTGGCGATAGAAGCATTGCGTGCCAGCTCCAATTGCTTGGCGAGACGTCTGCCATGATCCTCTAGCAACTGAATTTGCTGGTTGCGGAGGTCAATAACCTCGCCCAACCTGGTAATTTCCCTGTTTTGATCTGCTGAAAATCGACTCAACTCAGCTAACTCACGATCTTTTTCGTCCTTCTTTGTATCCGTTTGCATGCCTTTTCGGTGTTCTAGCTGCGACACTATGTCCAGAAGTGTGCATATTTCTTCGTCCCTACTAACTACCGTTTTTTTCAAATTCAAAATCTGTCGACCTTTGTCAGCTGAATCGTTTTGCAACGACGTTATCTGGCTCTCGTATTGATTTTTAAGATCGTGACACATCGAGTCCATACTCGTTTGCAGCCTAATTGACAAATATGATGCGTTGGACGGATTTATTCGGTAAAACCAAAATTACCTCATATTTTCTTGAGCGATGGACACAAGACAATCGATATCAGGATCCATGATATAATCCCCCAATTCATTCCAGCCCGGAGCGTTATTGTTTTTAGCGATTACTGCTGGCGGCCGAGCAATCGTTTGGGTGGCGATGCTGGTTGCACAGCGGGGCTTCGGATCGGGAGAAACTACGAGTTTATGGCGCGGGGTCCATCGTTTCAGTGATCGCTTCATGCCCTTTTCCAAAAATCCTGTCAATTAACACAAAAAACAATTCGAGAGGTTTTCATTGAGCTTCATTCTATCATTGGTCATCCAGTCAGTGACGGAAAACTCCTTTTGGCGACGATTCTAACTGCCGAACCTTTGACTTGATAAAATCTCAGAAAAACAAGGGTACGTGTTATTGTAGCAAACCGCTTTTTTAACCAGGAATTTTCTTCGTAGTGCTTGAAACTTGATAGGGAGTCCGACCTGTCAACCCGGTGGGACGACGCTCGACCATGACATTGCGGTGTTAAGCCATTGCTCAACGGATCCAAGGACAGAAGCTGTATAACCTTTAAGTAGGTACGGGCGACCCGTCTTCGCTATAGAATCCCCACGCGGGTTTGGCAAGCGATTGTCATTTGTCGAATTAGGTTCATTGAACTATCTAACACGCATAGAAACTGCTATGAATGTCCAGCCTACTACCTACTTGCCTGAATTATCATAAAACCTGGGTTGTTCAGTATGTTTATGCAACATTTTTCTGGTGAAAAACGAGTAATAATCTCTTTACGGTCATGAAAATCTGACTCAGTGTCACCTTGCCAGTGCAATCAATGAATGTTCTCATTCATTGAAGAGGAAAAACCGATCAGTTTGCGAAATCCAGGCGAAACTCATCAGGTTATATTCTAACGGAAGACGCGGCACCTTGTCAAAAACGCTCATTAGTTTTACTTTCAAAAATTGGATCCGCTAGTAACGAGGCTCATAACTCATTCTTCATAAAAAATCAATGCTGGATAAATGGCCGCGTTGCTCATTCTCTGTGAACCATTCTCAGAAGAAGCCATATTCTGGTGCGTTGTAGGATGTCATGAAAAATATTGCGCCAAACCAGCATCGTTTGTAGTGTTGCTGTTGAGGGGCCGAACACTTGCTAGAGGTGTTCACGGCTACGGCTGGCCGGCTAAAGATTGTTTCTTAGCCGGTTATTCTGACACTAGTGAACGATCTTGTTTTACTGTTGATTTAACAGAAAAGTACAGTACTGGGTATTTTAATTATTTATCGAGCGGTTCGACGAACGAAGCTTCATCATTATGAACATCTCGTCCTTCAGTCGTGACCTGCCGAAAACCACGAGATGACTGCTGTCACACTCTTGGATGGCACAGATGATCCCATGCATATCAAAGCAACGCGCCAGCAGTGCATTTCTTGAAAAGCACTGAGGCCCATCATATGCATTACGTCGTCGCAGGTACGTATTATCTTCTACTTTTCTGTCCGTGAAAATAGCCGGCATAGCAGTCAGTTGAGTGTCAGTTGTCTTTTCTGCCCGGCTAACCGGTAGCCGTAGTCGTAGCCGTGGACACCCCACACTTGCGTTGACATACTGTTGACATCAGCGCGGTGACCATTTTACGATACTTCTGCGCAGTCGTAACAGGTGTACACTCTGGTACAGTGTTTCCCTGTCTGTACAGTCACTGTCCGATTTCGTCCAGAACGATCGCGAGATTTCCGTTTCTCGCTCATTTATCGGATCAAGTTCAGTACTGTAGTTCGTCGCCAGTACCTTGAAATGCCAGCTCCCCGCATCTGCCCATCTTTATTGGCGGCCGATTTTGCAAATCTGGGTCATGAGGTTGATCGCATGCTCGACGCTGGTGCAGACTGGATGCATGTCGACATAATGGTTCAATTCAACCTACTTGCTCGTGACAGTTCTTGAAGTTTTGTTTTCTTAGGACGGGTAGGTGCAATTTTGTATTGAGTAAGGGCGTTGGGCGGTATCATGATGATCTCTTATCAGACATTTTGTCCCCAATATCTCGATGGGCCCGCCAATTGTTGCCAGTCTGCATGGGTACTCTAAAGAGGCATTTCTCGACTGCCATTGCATGGTGTCAAATCCATTACAATGGGTTCAGGTTGTTTGCTAGTCAACATGATCGGTTGTTAATGCAGTTCATTTAACTGGTTTTTCTTATAAAGCCTCTTGCATCAGCTGGCGCTTCACAAATGACGTTCCATCCGGAGTCGTTTGATAACCTTGAACAAGCTGACCATGTCATTGATGCTGTTGTATCAGCGGGACTTAAATGTGGATTAGCCATAAAACCTAATACTCAGCTTGATGCTGTATTGCCGTTAATTGAGAAGTATTGATCAGTCACCAAATACGTGAGGTTAGCATCTTATTTTTTACAGGCGAATTTCCTCGATCGAAACAATATTAGTGATGACGGTGGAACCAGGTTTTGGAGGACAAAAGTAAGTTTTTAGCTCTACAGATGTTTTCTTCCCCACAACTATTCTAGGTTCATCCACGATATGATGGACAAGGTTCGATTACTTCGAAAATCATTCCCTGATGTCAACATTCAAGTTGACGGGGGTCTCAACCTTGACACAACGATAGTAGCAGCAGAGGCTGGAGCGAACTGCATTGTCGCAGGTACTGCCATTTTTTCATCCGACGATCCATCAGAAATGGTTGAAAAGCTCAGACAATCCGTCATCGATGGAAATAGGATTCCTACATAGGTTGAGTTGGATAAACTACTTCAACCCAATCACTCTGCCGATTCTTTATTTCTTTGATTCTCAATGGCAATCAATATTCTTCGTCGAACGAAACCTGCTTTTACTCCAATGGCGAGCAGATCGTTGTCGTCACAATGAGACAATGTAACGCCGTCGATCTCAAATTCCTTGAATCGCCGAACATTCTCGGCATTAACATGATTGAGACGCAACCATGCCGAAACCTTTTTGAATATATGATCAGCCCGAATCAGGTATGCGCGGAAATTACGGTGCAGCTGTACCTGTTCACAGCTCCATGATTGCATCTTCTTGTGATGTTCCGATTGCACATTCAATTTGATAATGGCGTCCAAATAGCGTTGAATGTGCTGGCACGCCTTGCCAGCTACTTCAAAAGTTTCATCAATATCTATTGCTTGGCGGAAATTGACGAGCGCCTCACTGGGCCTATCCAACAGCTTGAGAATTCGTCCTAATGGGTCCGTTGGTGTATCGGTTAGTTATCGAGAACTTCAAAATACCTCTAATGTAAAAAAGAACAGCGGTCGCTGGAGACAATATCAACCCGCGATTCACACATTCCAGCGCTTTGTGCAATTTCCCGGTCGCTATAAGTGCTAGCGATTTCGCCATCAACAGGCTCGCGTCCTCGGGAGTATCCGTGCAGCAGCTGATCACGGCGTCGTAATTTCCAAGAAGTAATTGCTCGAATACTCTATTGGCTGGTTTGGTTCTTTTTGGAAGAAGCCCATGTTGAACCGTCTTTGGCTTTGATATCAAAGCATCAATTCTGCAGACGTTAAGCGGTCACTGTCTGGTTCTAAGAAAAATCTCATAATCAGTCTTACTGTTTGGCGTGTTTGTTATCTGGTTGCCGTTCCAATACAAAGTCGACGTCGATTTTGGCACCGTCGTTCAAACTCATAATACGTAATAAGTCTGCTCTGCTGACCCGATAGTCGAGATTGTTCGGGTCTTGTTGTATGGCAATATTCAGATCCGCTTCAGACGCGTCCAGTTGTCCGATACGTCGATATGCATGAGCTCTGAGCCAATACGCAAACGAAGGCGCATTAGGGAGGAGCATCGCTTGCGTTAAGTCACTGATTGCTAACTGCTCCTTCATGACGGAAATGTTCGCGATGGCCCGATCGATCAAAACGGATGGGTCGTTCGGCCGGTCCTTTCTGCATTCTAGGTAATCACATAGCGCCAGAGATATGGCTGAACCGCCTTGCAGCTGGTGAACCCACGCTCGAAACTGTCGGGCATATGAATTACTGGGATCGGCAACTAGTGACTGATCCGCAATCGAGATGGCGCCGCTTAAGTCTCCTTTCGATAAACATGATAATGCGCTGTGAATCGACATGATGCTCTTCGAAAATATCATGTCGAGCACAAGCCCATAAATCTAGTCAAGATAAAATGAAAATTGGGGTTTTCATGGATAGATTTGGTGTTTATAATTATTGGGTGGTTAGGTTGGGATTGGTTATTGTTCAGAATCGACCTCTTGGATGCCAGGGTATGGCGTCTTGCTGGAACGTCCTCTGCCAAGGAAGGCATCTGTGGTGGCTTCGACATCGGCAGTTGGTTTTGCGTCGAATACACCAACGAGGAGGTTCATGTCAATCGCGGGCTGATCCTCTGTATCAGCCTCTGCAATCTCCATACGGTCCGACTCCTCGAGCCGATCATTGGCAGCTTGGATCTCGGGCAGGAATCTTCGTACTCGATCAAGCAGCGACGGAATCGATTCGTTTGTCGTCTGGTTCAGCTGCAGCTGCAGAAGATCCTTGCTCAAGCTCGAGGAAGGAAACACGGCCGGCGACGAGAACGGCGTCGGACCGGGGTTAGGGGAATCGTGACACTTATCTACGGAAGACCTCTTCAACGTTGTCATTGAACTCGATCAAAAGTCCAAATGGTGTTGACGCGGCGATTAATATTCCGCGCAATATTTCTCATCATACCACAAACGCTGTCAATCAACATAAATAGCGTAGGTCGATCAACGCAATCTTGCGAAGTCCCTGAGTCGTTAATTGAAAAACCGCGTCCATCAAGATCCAAAAATTGCGCAGACCATCAACGCGATCTTCAAAATCACGTGACAGCGCATTCGATTTTCTACCGATCAACCAGGGATATCTACCTAGGGTAGCATCGATCTACCATGTTGAGTGATTTAGTGATTGATTACAGGTTTGAACTGTATTGCCGCCTTGAGAAGTCTCGAGCAAAACTAAATCATTACCCCGCTGCCTTGATTGAGTTATCAATGAATCGCGCTGAACAGATTTATTGGCGCCGGCCTGATCGAGGTATCTTTCAAGGATGGTTTTGTTTGAGACACCGACGAAAAAATTAGGCAATACGGGCTCAATCATGATTATGTATTCGGAATAAAGTCCCATATTACCTGAATTCGACAACTCTCATTAGGCATTGTACAACTGTGTAGCAGAACAGACACAGATAGCACTATACAGCTGTGTCTGCACTGATGTAATTATAGTCTGAATTTTCCAATACGATCCTAAAACGCGCTCTCAGCATTCCAGTCATTTCATTTCTTTGGAGAGCTCATACCTTTTATGACGATCGGAACAACACGAACGATTATTATCATCTGAATCGCCTTTCCGCGAAGTATATATTTCGACCTCAGTGTGTATTTCCTGTACATCTTTTGCCAGAATCGATTATCCGAAGTGCTCAAGAACATTTTTACACTCGGGAGAACGCATTAGCAGGTAAAAAACTTTGTTGTTTACGATATCATGACAATATTGATTCGTTGCCAAGACACGTCAACGATGTTGTCGATGCTCTAGTGACAATGGCTGGCGTTTATCACCCTGCCATCTGGCCGAAGTTCTTTCCGCATTCAAGGTCACATCGGTGCGTTGGACGGTACTCGCATTCCAGCAACCCCAGCGTCAGGAAACGCTGTGCCGTTTTGCAGTGCCATTTCGGGACCGAAAAGGCTTTTTCAGCGAAACTGCCTTGCTGTTAGCTCGGTGTGTACTATCACAATGTGTACCCCCGGATGGGACTGATTTGCCCCTGATGGGTGCGGTTTTCGAGAGTGCCTGGTCGAGGGAACGCCGGATATGTCTGAAACAGTACGATGTCATCTCAAACAATGGGAACAAGGAAATGAAAGTAAACATCATCATCTGCAGTGAGCCTGATAGATCTCGCCCTATTCAACAGATCCAAAGCGGAAGAACCTTTCAATCTGTGTCACGATCAACTGCGAAACGTTCTTGAGAGAATGTTTAGGGTAATGAAAAAAGCGTTTTCCTGTGTTAACTGTCCCGCCCCTATTCATGTTAAGTGAAACTGGTGATAGCGCTCTGCGTCCACCACAGTTTGATCAAAAACAAAGCGGCGATTACTCGTTTGTGCAACTCTATGATGAAGAGCAGCAGACGGAGGCATCGGATGGAATGGTAAACAATCACCAGGCGTTTGATGTCTGTCAAGATCTGGCGAAAGAGAATTGCGGACATGATGTGGACTAATTATTTGATGCTTAAATCAAGAAACAATCAACTTATAATGCCATCAATACGCTTCGTTTTAAGAAAACAACAATCGTTAAAGCCAGATATCTCTGGCGGCTCCTTTTCGCATTACCACACAAATACTCTTGGCTTTGCGTTCGCTTTTCATGACCTCATATGCCATGGCCAGCTCTTTGTCGGTGAACGCATCAGTATCTAGTATACAGATGGCGCGCTCCAGTGAGGGAGCCGAAGGGCAATCACAGACGAGGGCGGTCTCAGCTGTCAACTCATAAGAACGCGTTAATGGACGGTTGAAACGCAGCAACATCTGCTTGAACTTATGAGTGATACCACCAGTATTTTTAGTGGGGAAAATCCGAACAATTTCTCAATGGATAACAGGTTGCCAAGGACGTCAAATCAGAAAACGGGTACAAAAAAAGCAATCTTGGCATGCTGTTCCCTCGCGCTTTGTCCCAATACCCAGAAGAGGCAGCGCAGGTGTCGACGGCATCGACGCCCAGAAGAGGCCGCGTAGGTGACACTCACCAGCCAGGTTGAACACTGGAGTATTTGGACGCACCAGCCTCGATGTCCTGGTTCCTGCACGCGGTTGGGACTGCTGCTGATGATACCGTCGACAGTCCGCATCGGAAAGCCGGAGCTGTTCAAGCTCGGTATCGACTTGGATCGCTCCATGATGTGAGGGAAGCACCGGACAACTTGATCATCGTCGAAAGACGAGCTAGAATACAGCCGACGAGCTTGGACAGGAAGCGCGCATTTGAAGCGTTTAGCCATCCCCTCGCCGTATAGCGAGGAGGATCGAAACTGATCCCGAAACCAGCCGTCGTGATAAATTGCATCGCTATTCGCGATCTGGAACTGGCTTTGACGTATAGAAAGTTTTTAGATCGAGGTCGTCTATCGCTGCGACCGTCTTGACCAGCCAGGGATGGCCAAAACACCGCCTACAGCTGCAAGGGCAGCACCTTGTACGACGGCGGCTACAGCGATCCTGCTGCGATCCATTTCCTCAAATACAGACCGCCGACGTCATCGGCGAAGTCGTCTGGCGTCAGACGCTGCGCTTGCACGCGTCGCTCCCGACGACCTATTTCAACGCGTTGCCCGACATCACACGTCGGCGGACGATCGCGACGATCGAATCTGTCGCTTCTAGGTTTCAGTTACGCACAGTAACCCATTGATTTGTGTTCACCTACAGTACAGTATTACCAGTTTTCGAAGGGCGTGGGGTTGCTGCCGCACGGCCAAGTCGCGCCCAGATACCAGTCGGAAACGACGAAGACGACCACAGTGAGGTCGTGCGCGGCCAGTGCTCGTGCATGGCGTCTTGAATAACGTTGCGAATTGAATCGGCGACCGGACACGCGGCACGGGCATGGTTTTCGCTCCGTTAAATCTTCACATCGTTGAAAACGAAGTGTTTCGGGCACATGTGGCATTCAAAAACCGATGTTTTCAATGGATTTGGTACGCCTTTCAATGTATCCGCCTTTGCGTGTTCTTTCCCGAAATCCAGAATAGGACGGCACCGCAATGCAACACGAACGCCGTCGTGTCACTGAAACCACGCCTTTTAGGGCAGCTGATTCACTTGATCTCGGCGTTCGGCTATAAGATAAAGCTTCCAGACACTATAAGATAAAGCTTCCAGACACTATCGCGTGTGGAATCATCGCATTTTAGACCGCAATTTGACGGCGATCCCTAATAATTTTATTCGTCAAAGAGCCGCTCCACTGCATCTACCATACTGTCGGTGCTCGGGCTGGACATGTGCATGCTCAGCTCAGGTTCGAACGACTCTGCAGTATTACCAGGGTATTGGGCAGCGAGACTTGCAGTGCTTGTTGCAGTGCTTGATGGCCGAAATGACCCGTCCACAGATGCATTGGGCATACGTAGACCGACACCTCCCGATAAGAGAAGTACGATTATTTCGTCTACAACCGTCTCTGTGGACGGGTCATTTCGGCCATCAAGCACTGCAACAAGCACTGCAAAGTCTCGCTGGTAGTCTAGACGCATCACATCCGTGTAGCCTCGGGCCGTGAAATTGGACCCCAACATGTTGTTAAAGGAAAGTTGCGTCTTGAAAAATACAATCAAACGAGCTATCGCGCTATAAATAGATTACTGTCAATTTTAGGAAAACGAATTCTATTTTTAGAACTCCCTCAATAATGGTGCTAATGTGTCAACAAGAGGATCAATCGGTTGAAAATTTTATCCTCTTAAACCCGCTTGTCACATTGTTTATGGGTTCGGTTTCTAAGGTGTCCTGGAGTACCGTAGGTACAACAGGAATACAGGCATTGTTGTCGGAACGTCAGTTGGCCCCACGAAGGTGACTCAGCGGGGCGATGATAGACATGAGAATTCCGCCAGAGTTCTCATTTTTGTTCAAAAAAACTATCGCATACATACTGTACACCACTAGCAAATCATCAGCAGGAGGGAAGACCAAGCAAGCAAACCATCAACGTTCACGCATCGCAACGACATCTTGCGGCGGAGCACCAGGTCAATGTTATTCAAAACATGGCATTTGCTGACGATCATCCAGAGTTCTCTGGCATGGCGAAGGGCTTGGTTGTGGTCGCCCTCGAACGCGGCCTGATTCAAGCAAGCCGCCGCCGTCCCGTACATAAATACGACTCCTGACCAAGGTTAACAAGGCCGACACCGACTTTTCGGACATAGACCGCATTTTGACGGCGGATCTCTAATAATTTTATTCGTCAAAGAGCCGCTCCACTGCATCTACCATACTGTCGGTGCTCGGGCTGGACATGTGCATGCTCAGCTCA
>OUQQ01000256.1:0-25867 GCA_900404475.1 Spongospora subterranea | reverse complement strand
ATATCACTCAATTGTTTCCCCTCAAAACCGTCAGACAATATCACTCAATTGTTTCCCCTCAAACCCGTCAGACAATATCACTCAATTGTTTCCCCTCAAACCCGTCAGACAATATCACTCAATTGTTTCCCCTCAAAACCGTCAGACAATATCACTCAATTGTTTCCCCTCAAACCCGTCAGACAATCACCACGGACTGCGCAGGGTCCGTCCAGTTGGGTATTCCTGGAAATATTCCATGACGGCGATGGAGGAATCTGCCATGACCAGCCGTGTTGGCATTGCCACATTGGCAGTGAACGAGATAGTTCGCCAGCTATTGTCTGGTGTTCATCCTAGCCGAATACCAGTCACCCAAATATGTCGCCAGATCACCAAACGGTATCATTGCGATCAACCGCGACGTGTTGAACTAGTTGCCGCTTGCCCAACACAATATCGCACCCGTCTCCTGCCCATTCTACGCGCCAAACCAGTCAGGACTGCATCAGGTGTCGCTGTTGTCGCCGTCATGTGCAAGCCCCATCGTTGCCCACATATCGAGATGACCGGAAATGTATGTGTTTATTGCCCAGGGGGTCCCGATAGCGACTTCGAATACTCGACACAATCGTATACCGGCTACGAGCCGACATCGCTTCGTGCCATACGAGCACGATATGATCCTTATGAACAATGTCGTGAACGATTGGATCAGTTGCAATCCCTTGGACACGAAATCGATAAGGTTTTTACTCCCTTTTCCATATTTTTACAACCCGTTTTTCAGACTTTGATGGTTGTTAGGTGGAGATTATTATCATGGGAGGGACGTTCATGTCGTTGCCCAAAACATATCGTGAGACGTTTGTCAGCCGACTACATGATGCTTTAAGTGGTCAAAATAGCACTAGCATTGAAGAGGTTGACCCAGTGTTATACTATTGACCTGACTTTACTAACGACATCACCGTTTGGTGTTGACTTTCCATGTATTATAATCGTATTTTTCTTCTCTTTTACACCTTCCTACGGTTCCTTAAATTTTTGTTAATTCTTGCAGACTATCAATATTAGTCTGATTAACACTCGTTGTTTGGCTCAGGCGGTTCGATGGAGTGAACAATCCAAACGTAAATGTGTGGGAATCACCATTGAAACCCGCCCGGATTACTGTCTTCGTCCTCATATCTCGTATTGTTATTGTGTCGAGTTTGCTGAATATCATCCTGACATTATTCAGGTCGATGTTGCTCTATGGTTGCACTCGTTTAGAAATCGGGGTCCAATCCGTCTACGAAGATGTTGCTCGCGATACCAATCGTGGCCATACTGTTCAGGCCGTATGCCAAGCATTTCAGGTAGTCACGTCTTGTTTGCTGTTTTTTCTTGAACACATTCATTTGACCGTCTCATGCCCGATAATTTGAATTTGGGTATGAATTCCGTTTAACAAGGGATGATAATCGGGTTTGTAGTAATTATTTATTTGAATCTAGGTTGCTAAAGACGCCGGTTATAAAATCGTATCTCATATAATGCCAGACTTACCCAATGTTGGAATGCAACGCGATATGCTTTCTTTCAAAGAGCTGTTTGAAAATCCCGATTTCCGACCTGACGGGCTCAAAATTTATCCCACACTGTAATTTTTGTCGGCCCCAAACGGTTTTGTCCTGTTTCATAATATGACCTTAGTGTAATTCGCGGAACAGGATTGTATGAGCTTTGGAAAGTGGGTGTATACAAGCCGTATTCGCCTCAACAGTTGGTCGATCTTTTAGCCAATGCGTTATCAATGGTACCGCCATGGACCCGAATCTATCGGTCAGTGTCTTTTTCTATATCTTCTCAATACTTCTCTTCACGGTTTTATTGTGGAATAGCTTAGTTTTTTATTATTTCTTTTTGAGGCAAATGCGTTGAATGCGTTGAAACTGTTTTGTGGCTTCCAACCAATGTCACTCCTTGTCGGTTTAGAATCCAGCGCGATATTCCACTACCTCTGGTTACGAGTTCTGGTGTTGAGACAGGCAATCTTCGTGAACAGGTTCTACAGCGTATGAATGATCTGGGTCTTGTTTGTCGTGATGTTCGCACTAGGTCAGAAGTCAAATGTCTCTCTTTTATGATTATTCTTTTGACGCTTTTACACAGAGAGGCCGGTATGAGGTCACTTCATCAGAATCTCGTTCCAAATCAGATCGAACTGATCCGTCGAGATTACACGGCCAACGGGGATTGGGAGACGTTCATATCATATGAAGATCCCGTCCAGGATACCCTTATTGGTCTTCTTCGTCTACGCAGGTTCGCTATCCACGTTTGAATTCAATTTTATCGTAAATGTCACTGCCGTCTAGAGCGTAGCGCTCTGTTTTATGTTTTGTATGCGTGCATTGTCTGATAGCTTATAATTTCATATTCAGACATTCGAACTGCGAAAACATCAATATTATCACTTGATCAGATTGATTAGTCTTTGCTCCTTGTCATGATTGTTTTTCGTCATTATAACGACTCTTTTATGACGGTTTCGTCTCTTGTGATCTGTGCCTGTGCTCATGTTAAATGCTCAACGTTAACAAGAGTTTTTTTCCCGTTTTTGACTGTTCAGTTTTCAACAGAATCCCGGTATACTTTCATTTTTATTCATTTCGCTAATATCAGTTCAGGTGTGGATCACAAACCTTTCGCCCTGAGTTAATTTGCAAAAGGTCGTCGTTAATCCGAGAGGTTCATGTTTATGGCGAAGTGGTTCAAGTTGGGGAGAACACGTTGGGTAAAGACGCTTCGTGTACGCCTCTGCAGCAGCACAGAGGTTTTGGACGGTTGCTGATGGAAGAGGCAGAGCGCATTGCTCGTGATGAACACGGCAGCGAACAGGTCGCCGTCATTTCGGGCGTTGGAACACGCCATTATTATCGAAAGCTCGGCTATGAACTGGTTGGTCCATATATGATCAAACTGTTGTAGATACACATATCCTTAATGATATAACATTATTCTATCGTTTACTATCCAACATTCTCAATTGGTTTTGTGTTATATCGAGTTCTTGAATGATTTCATTCACTCGTCGATGCGTATCAACGCTTGTCTTCGAATTCAGCTGGTCAATCAACGCCCCCGATTGTGTTGTTAGCCTCTTCATAATTCTTTCTAATTTCATCATCCTAGCAGAATACGTATTATTGCATGGTATTACAGCCCTCGTAAATCCAGGTCTTGGTTTTAGTCGCCTCTCTTTCAATCGCCGTTTTAGCATGCTCTTTGCATATAGCGTAAGAAGATTCTCCATTTTATCCAATCGAACGGCGAGTTCTTTATATTCCGTATCAGATTGCGAGGAACGCAGCAATTGATATATATCATGATCATCATCGCGTGACGATATTGGGTCAGGTTTGCGATGGTTGTGATTACATGGGGCCATATGCGTACTGATTGCACTAGCACACGCTTGTTCGACGATTTGTGTGATATCTGGTGTTGACACCGATCCATTTACTGTAAAATGGACAGGAGATGGAGAGTTTGTCCGATGGGCGACCTTTCCCCGATCTAATTCCTCGAGATCATCTGTACGACGATTCCTGCCGGATTTTACACCATGAACCGAATGATTATTATCGTGATCAGATCTGATCACGTTCTCTTGCAACTGTCGGATCTGCTCATGTTGTCTTTCTACAGTCTCGCCCAAACCTGAATCACAACGTATTTCAGTGACCTCGTTTGACGCTCCCGACATTGAACGAACGATCGACTTCAGCCCTAGCACTTTCAAGATCGTGTAATACTTTCGCGGTCTTGTCGACTTGTTGATGCAGTTTTTCGTTCATCTCCGATCGCATATTCTCCATATCTTGTTTAGCTCGATTGACATCATTCTGATACCGAATGGCGTCGCGATCGCGATCAAGTTCGGTTTCGTGCAGTTTTGTTTGCAAAGATTTCAGAGCCGCCACTGCCGCTGAGCAAAAATGTTTTGGATAAAACATGAAATATGACCTATAATGGGGAATTGGCACCTTTGGATGAAATCTGTGCTGGAAGTGGTAATCCAAATATTGGTGACGACGCAGCCGTCTTGGTCGCCATATCCAGTATCTCTCTGGTACTGTCAACGATCTGGCTGTAATTGACATATAATGGGGGACACACGCGCCGTATCTCATGTAATCTAATTTTGATTACGGTGAAAGGGGCTCAACCTAGTGATGGCCATTTATTAACCATCATTTACTGCCTAGTTCAACATGCAAGATGGGGGATCTGTATTGAAGGACCTGATGGGGAGTTCATCATGAAACTCATCAGAATGGGATAATAATCAACAATTCATCATATTCGAAACTGATATCAATAGTATATCGAATTAACAGACGTTGAAGGATGATGTGAAAACTGTCTAGGATATGCCAATGAAACCTCAAGGCAGATTAACGGTCGTGCCACCGTTTAGATATTCAAAAACAGTATCTGCCAGGTGGACTACAATATGGTAATCCAGTTCCTCTAATAGGGACCAGACCATTGTCACCACGATATCAACAAAAATTCGTCTAAATTTAATATCTCAAATAATTTAAAGACAATCATCATGAATCTACAGGTGAAGAGCGTTTTACAGCCCCATTATCTTGGAATATCAAAATCAAAACAGGCCATAACGCCAAGCGAATCGGCAGTCAAGATTGATCGTCCATCTGAGCCAAACGTAGCGCATGGGCACGAAGATGATGAAGGACCAGGATCAACACCAGGAATTGCTGGCGATCCCTTAGCACTGGAAATCCCGTTTAGGTCAACCCAGATAATACGCGGCTGAATCGCTTACAAGCATTCCAACAGGTTCATGGAATTGGTTCTCCAAAGAGCGATTCTGCGAAACGGTAAATTGAATGGAACAATTGATTGGAAAACGGGGGAGCCAATTACTCGTTAGTTTCACCGGACACCATTGCAATTCCATCTCTGATTGTGATGTCGCCAATGCAACATCCCGCTGACATTGATGGGTCACTTAAGCTGAGTCAGATTAGGACCAGATCGACAACATATTCAAGGCGGAATCTGTCTTACAATTTCCCATTCCTCATATCGAATCTGAGAAGCTCTCCGTCACCAAACCCCATCATAATCGTATGATTGTCCAGCCAATCATGCGCGTAAAGCATCTGAAACCGCCTATCGGTCAGTTAACAATATCGGCACTAACGGGACAGAAACGGGTTCAAATCAGGCCAAGAGCCAAACGAGAGAAATCTGCTAGTAAAACTGTGTCAGTTTACGAGTTTGTGAGAGTCCGCCACGACATCCGGTGACGACATGGCCGTTCTTGCGTCATATATTGAGAACATTCCCAGATCGGTCGTTAACGATATCGAATTATGATCTGCAATATGTTAACTGGAGCGATAGGTCATCTAGCCGTTCATCCATACTAGCGCCCCAACGAATTGATGAGATCACCCCTTCGCTATTCACTTTCCTGACACAGCATTCTCGCCGATTGACGTTGTTTATGCACAAAAACCCATCGAATCCTGAGAATATGTGTGTAATAAAGGCTAATCGAAGTAATGATGATGGTACCTCCGGATGCGAATCTGTCCTTGCGAATAGGATGGGGCGCTAGTTCCCTGACCCAATCGGTGTGAGACGCGTGATAATCAACTGATACAATGATATTAACGGGCGATCATCACAACCAGAAACCATATACTTTTGTTAAAACAGAAATCATCGTCGATCTGAACGGCAGCAATCGTTGAGCCATGAGCGCAGATGGCGGAATGTGATCCAATCCAATGAATATCACGAAGATGCTGAAATAACGCTCGTTAGGAAAGCAAGTTGACAGAGAGATATAACTAACATCGGGAATGGGATGGGTGAAAACCAGAACTTCGCAATCAAATTCTTTGAGATCGCACGAGACACCGATTATACTATGTCGTCCACGAATACCGGCGAAATCCTGAGTCCCAAGCAGAATACGATCCCTTTGTGGATGAGGGGATGAATCTTCTGATTGTGTAGGACGAGATAGCGGTACAGTACGGGCGACAAAGGCGCCATTGTCGTTGAGGACGCATGACAGGGGTAGCGCCATCCTCATCTGGAATATGATCAATATGAGAATATGATGGAACAGAGGATGTGTTTTACGAAACCTGCAGATCGATGACAGCGGGTTCATAGGGCATCGATGTCGGGATTGATAGCCGATTAACATTCTGGGGCATCGCTACCAGGCATGGTGAGGAATATTGTGAGCGATCCGACATGCATCTGCCAGGGCGATACAATTCACAGCAACACAGCCGGTCCTTCCTTGATCAAGAAAAGACTCGGCGGATGAAAACACCAACCCGGAACAGTTTAGTGGGGAAGAACAAGTCGTTTGTCAGAAAATGGGTTTTGGTTGATATTGGACAAGAGGGTTACACCACTGATTATTGGACGTGCGTCATGACTGTGTAATGACTACCCCCTGGCGCAATGTCGCAGTTTTTACAACTGTACTGTACTGTTACCAAGCAACTGTACTGTACCAACAGGTCAACTGTGACGGGGCTTGACCACTATATACACCAAGTAGGACGGTCAATAAAATGCCGGCCTGTACCTTCATCATGCCTCATTACTCCAAACCATCACATCTCTCAATTCCTTCAATCGTTATACTCTAATCAGACACAATCTCAGTATTTTAGACCCTATCTCTGTTCACTACCACAACATTGGCCACGACGTGACCAACTTCTTGATGATAGTTATATGGGTGACCAACAGGATTTATTGACCCCCGGATATGGTGGGAGTTGAGGTGCGGTGACGAGGGCACGACCCCTTCACTTGAGTACAGTAGTATGTTTTCACATGATGCTGATAGTATTTACCAGATATGAGTTTATAATGAGTTTGGAATATTGTCTATAGAACACTGTTTTTTCAGCAAAAACGCTACCTGTCGTGATGATTAACTACGGAATTCAGTGTATTCTTAATATTATATGTGATTATTGAACTTGCAATAATGTCAACATAATAGGCAAGTTCGCATCATTTACCATGCAGTAAAATACATGCTCCAGAGATGCCGTCAATATTGGACAGCAACTCGTAAATGAGTAATACAACCTCATCCAGAACGACCACGTCGAACTCCGGCCACGTGTCCTCGGTGTCCAACCTAATTCGCCACAGACTGTGCAACGTGATCGCTAATCGGAGCATTTCAATCTGCCGATTGACGTTGGGACGTGGTCGTTCTGGATGAGATTGTATTTCTCATTTACGAGTTACATTATTGCAAGTTGATATGGTTTATCTAATGAGTGACCACAATAACACCGATTGCACTATTGAAATCAAGACTGGCATATTCCTGCACTGAATAAGATCGTAGATTGAACGGGGATAACAGTGATACCCATTGTAAAGGACTTGGGTAAGTGTAGCAAATCCGCCACGGACACCGTAACCCACGGTATGTGTACAGTATGACCTGAATTTTGATGAGGCTGGCGGCGATCCAATCCGGTGCCTTTCTGGGTGATGTTTCGGCTTTGTGTCTACTATCCGATGGTTCTCTCCTTATAGGATCTGGATCATATGTCACTCGACATTCGTCAGATATATCCTCAACCATCGCCATATCCGTTCGGCAAAGATTTGGGAATGGCGGCGATCGTGTTCATGGCATTTACCGCTTCGGTTCAGAACCGTTTTCGTAATTTCTGTTTTGATTGCTCAATTTTGTACAGATACACTTACTGTGGTATTCGGAATGAATCGCTGTGAAATATGGATGAATCAGACAATGGAAGTGGTAGGTGTGATTGCCGATCTGCCACAATGCGTGTTGGATGTGGCGTTCATAGACAGGGAACAGCTGGCTATTGGTCTGGCTCATAATATAGTACATATCTATAAGGTGATCAATGGTGTTTGGACCCTGGATCGGGAATATCACTGTCAAGATCAGAGCCTGCTCTATAGTATGTCGTTGATCATCACTCCCGACACATTCACTGTCGCTGCGGGAACAGTGTTCAATCAGATTATCATCTGGCAAGTACCTGATATTGCCGATAGCGCCGCGGTCCCAGTTATCAGTCGTTTGGTTGGCCATTCCGGCGTCGTGTTTAGTTTATCGTGGAATGTGGATGGGACAATGATTTGTTCAACGTCAGATGATCGTACTGTGCGGATATGGTCATTAAACGATGGCAAATGTGTTGGAGTTGGGTACGGGCACGTGTCAAGGGTCTGGCGGGCACGTTTCCTTGGCGATATTATCGTTACGGCTGGGGAAGATGGAACGTTGAGGAAATGGTCGATCGATGGCAGATTATTGGAATCATTATCTGGGCATTGCGGTAATGTATGGGCAATCGACGCTGATACAAAGCGAGGAGTTATTGTGTCTGGTGGCGAAGATGCAGATATCCGTTATTGGCGACTCGAACCTATCGTGCTCAATCGTATCACGTCCCGTATACCGTCTTGGTTGGCACAGTATGACCGCGCCATTGTCGCTCTCTATGATCGTAACAGTGCCCAATCAACAGTGGTCGTATTACGTTGCGGTATCGTAGCGGAAGTAACAGTGGATGATATATGGCGTATTCACTGCAGTGTTACCTGTGTCGATGTTCGTGACAGCGCAATGTTACCTGGCCAAGCTGTTCTCGCCCTTGCAGTCCGTAAATCCTCTAACCCCCTTATTCCTGATGGTCTTGTACTGGTTGACCTAACAACCCAACCACTTCATGATCTCCAATATTCCAATCTGCGCTCAACTGATACCGTATTCCCTCTTAAAGGAGTGTTTAAAGTATGGACTGCCGGTGGTTTCATTTTCGCATTCGATGGAGTCTCTCTACATTATTTAAGTTGCCATGGCCCTACACCACCAGGTATGGGCAGTACATGCTCTACTGTTGGTGCCGCTTCAGGATTATCGTCTTTCGAAACCAACCGTTCCAATATCAGCGCAATCGCTGTTGTGTCGGATTTCGTCGTAACTGGGGATACAGATGGCGTGTTGACTCTATACCAGTTTGGCATATCTGGTTCCCTTTTCCGTGTTGTTGGTGCCCATGGTCGCAGCACCATCCGTGATGCAGTGCCGTTCGATAACGGTGTCTTTAGTTTGGGCGCCGACGGGACCATTCAGCAATACCGCATTGGGCCCATGAATCTGGTTAGAATAGGAGTGTGGTCTTCTCCTAACCCTTTAGCTGAGCGGATCATCATCGGTGATTCTGTCAGTAATCTGCCGACCCCAAATCTATTCACTGCCGGGTTTAATGGCGCCTCTAATCAATATATCGTGTCTGATGTCCGTTCTCGTGCCATATTTGCAGCATTTCCCCATAGCGGTCCAAGGTATACCCTATTTTGGAATATTGCATGTTTTTAGAGTCGTCAAATCTGTGATTTCTGAATTCATTGCGTACTTTGTGGTGATATTTTTGATGTTCAGGACTGCCACATGTTTATCTATAAAGTGTCCAATCTCAGAAGGGTTCCCCAGTGGTGCTACCTTCCGGTTCGTATCGCCTGTAAAGGATGTCGATGGTCCCGCTGTTGTCACGCTCTCCCTACCTGGATCTCTATCGCCTTTAGGGTCAACACGTCACCCATTCCACACCCGAGACATTGCTGCGGTTATGTGGCTACCTGGTCTACCACTTATGGCTTGTACAGTAGGAGAAGACGGCTCATTTCGTGTAAGATTGCTCATAGCACTCCCTTTATTTATTTACCCACTGTTGCCCGGCTATAACACCGCCAATTATGCTGTAAATTCCTGTAGCTGTTTTTGACAATATTTCTGGCGTTTCAGGTCGTTAGAGTAGATGGAGATAACCAGCCAGAGTGTATTGCCATGGCTGAATCTTGTAATGGTCGAAATTCTCAACGGTGTATGGCGCTTGTCCAGTCATCAGGATCAACGTTCGTGTTTTCTGGCGGCGCCAAGCTGCAGCTACTTTGCTATTACATCAACACCTCGTATTTTCCTCCAATGTTGACCCCAGCGGGCTCTCTGAGCGGGGCTGCGTTCGCTGGTTACCGATGTGGAAAGTGGTTCAACAAGCCTAAATCCGACCTCGATGCCGAACGACAATTGGTGATGGATATCAGAATCATGTCAATGGTGGCCCTTCCCTCCACCGACGGCGAGTCGATCATGGTGATCTGTGGCACATCCACAGGCGGTCTGGTCTCTCACATTTACGACATTGCCTCGCAGCGCTTCCTGGCTCAGTCATCTTTGAGATCCGACGTATCCCATGGGTATCACCCCATTCTCAGTTTATCATGTTGCCAAGCCGATCGTGTTGACACATTCCTTATCGTATCTGCTGATACAAGAGGTCACATCCTTCTATGGTCATGTCATCTCCCCAACTCATCTTTACAGATCATATCACGGTTTACCGCCACTCATCAATCCGGCATTAACGCCCTCACAATTCGTTACGACAACGGTCGTGTAACAATAGCATCAGGTGGAGATGATCACGGGCTGCACTTTATTACGTTCCCATATCATCATAAGTCTGTTGGCAATGTTCAACGTTACATGGTCGCGAGTGCTCATTTTGCCACGGTAACTGGAATTTGGCTGATCTTCCACGGCGGCCGTTTTGTCGCATTTTCAACTGGATCGGATCGTCGCGTTCGTGGCTGGGTTTGTTCAGAATTACCGGATTATTCATGGAATTGTATTGGCTCTCATCGTGTGGGATGTGCCAGTATTCATGATATGGATGTTGTCGTGTCCGATGACGGTTCGTATCACATCGTCGTCTGTGGACAAGGCATCGAGTATATCGCTTTTTCATCAAAGTTCCTTTTCAAAAGTGTATCATAGCTGGTGTCCACTGTTTATCTTTAAATTAATATTCACATTATATCTTATTTTCATTAAGATATAGTACAAGACGCTATTGTAGTTCTTGATTCAAACATCCAATCTCACATTCAAATCCGTCCGAAATAGTTTTTCTTGATGAACACTCTGTGCTCTGTGCGTCCTGGTTCCCTTGGGTTGAAACTGTAATGTTCACGTGGCAACTTCTCTTGTAGATCACATTAGCGCCTTCAATGATCTTTCGCAATTTGAGTCAACATACAGTTGTTGATCCCCATGAATGTTCATTATCTCTCTCATGCAATGCTGATGATCAAAATGTGTGTGGCTGAAAAGGGCAATCGAATGTCAGAGTCATCCTAACTTCTCTCATTTTGGCGTTGACCAAGAACTGGCCATGTTGAACGGATAGCTAAAATGAATGAATTAATCGGGCGTTTTTATTCTTTGTTGATGGCATCTGCTGGTTACCATAGTTGGAGGAACGGTTCTTGCTGGTGGTCTTTGACAAACCACAGAAATGTCCAATTGGGCCGATAAATCGGATTACTGGATGTTCCTCTGTCATCCCATAGAGGATCAGACGAGAGATTGGACTTGCAAAAACGTCGAGTCGAGAAGGATATGACGAAGGGTTCAAACCCTGATAGTCTGCATTCGCCTTTTGAGGCCCTGTTTAACTCCAACGTGAATCATCGTCGTGGCAAATCCTGGTATTCCACTGCACTCTTCCATGTTGAAGGAAATCACAATCGGACACCGCAACCGCAGGCGGCATCTCGAGGAGCGTGTTTACCATCGCAATGCCTTGATCATCAACGGCACCCATTTCACAGGCAAAAGGTTCGTTCAAATTATTACTAAGACGGATTGTGAAACTTTTGAGATGGGGATTTATCAGTTGCGCTCCATCGAACCTGGTTTTGGCCTGATCTGTCACCGTTGCCTACTAAAATTAGAATGTCCTCTTTCACAAACTCCAGCCAAATGCAAATAGAATACAAAAACCGTCATCTACCGTCTAATTTACTGTTAATCCAACGATTTTAGAAATGTATAGCACAATCGAAATACTTCGAAAGTTGCCGGGATTAAGCGATCATACTCCTATTCTCAGCATTCACATCAATTTGAAAATGTTGATATCATTTATCGATCGGTCATGTTCTTCGCAATCATACTGCCCTTGAGCAGGGAGTTGGTTCAATATAGATTTGGCGAATACGTCGGAAAACCCGCTTGACTGGTATTGGAGTGACACCTGAATTTGTTGGCCCTCAGGACCGACTTCGACGGCAACCACTTGAGTATGACGATGGAAGGTTTTACTGGGGACTGATTTGTTGGTGACGCCAATCAATATCTGGTTGCGATTGATTACCCATTTGACAGCCTAACACCATCCTGCGACACTTCACTTTGATGACGTACCGAAGCGGGTGTGTTGGCGTCCAAGACAAGTCTCTATCTCAACAGGAATAGGTGTCTTGAGCCTTCAGACCTCAACCGCCCATAGTCTTTACCGGGCGTTGATTCGGTGAATCTATTGATGAGAAGTCCTAAGATTTCAGCATGATCGCGATCAATGAAGGAGGATGGAAATTCAGAGCCGACTAGGGCAATAATGAGTTCAACAGTTAATTAGGAGTTGGATCTGTAGGCAGGGGGGGCCAAGGCGGTACATTATGGACACAATAGGGAGAGAATTGAAAGTGGATTGGACGATATGGGCACGAAAGGTAGACCAGGAAGGCCAGATCGGTAATCGGAATAAACAGAACTGGAATATTTAGAGGAGCGGGTCAGATATATTAACAACAATAGGACTAAACCATAGAGGTTGGTTGGCACAAGACTTGCCCGCCCGTCAACGCGATTGCAGACGGGCCGGATCGTTTCCCGACATGGATGGGCAGTAATCCTTACGATGGCCAGGTCGTCAACAGTAGAGACATATGGCATTCTCTAAACGGCACTTTCTCTCGTCTGGGGACAGTGGTCCACGATCAGTTTCTGTAGAAGTTGTGGCTAATGGGCACTGGACGGGAAAAGGGGCATTGGACAGCGACTTCGATTCACTTGGTGCTGGTGAAAGCGGATAATGTTGACAATGCACTGCCCCATGATTTTTTTTTAAATCAGCATCAGCTGCAAAATGAATCATCTCGTCCAAGTTCGAAATCCGGGACGGAGAAGTGCCCGTCAATATGTATCAAGTTCATAAACCCCACGAACCGGCTGTAGGGTGTACCGCGTTCATGTAATTCAGTCAGGGAAAATGAACCTGATTAGGGGTGGGCAATGTCGGTCTTATGATGCCCTCCAGTAACTTTACTATCCCAAATGTGGTTTCGACTTCGATTGAATACACCTCCAGGAGTTTTTCATTTTTTAATTGTTGATTTTCTCTACAAGTCATGTTTAATGTATTTCTAATACTTTAACAAAGCCTTGTTGATCATACGGAATGGATAATGTCGTGAACCAATAGGTTCACGACATTATCACCCCATCAATAATCAGGTTTGTTAGGCCCCGACTGCAATTCAATGATCGCGGTAGGTGTGAGAACGTCTTCCTGGTTATCTGTTAGTTAGCGGGGTACACCATTCAACCGATTCGTGCCGCGATGGACATCATATTGTTGGGCACTGTTCCATCCTATTTACAGATGGACACGTTCCCGTCTGGTTTTCGTCCCGAATCCTATATCCCAATCACATTATATATGGGCATATACGCCCCGACCCCTGTTATGACGAGATCACTATCCAATCTGATAATCCACTCAGAGTCAACGACCGCTGTTTTCGGCAATCGCCGGAATTGACGACAGTATCTTACTCCTCAATGGACCAGTTTGTTCATGAGGATTGTGTATTATTTCCTAGGAATAGTTTTGAGTCGCCCTTGTCGATGCCTCTCCTTGCGAGTTAGACCCCGTTCCATATTCCTGAAATACGGAAAGTAGAGGAATCTGTGGACAACGACCCGGTACGAGTGTCATTCGAACAGGGAGAGTAGACACCAGCAGAATATGGATGGCAGCTAACACTCCTTCTACATCCAGAGATGGTCATGATCGGGCGACACGTGCCATCACCATCGAGCGGCATTCACACGCCGCCTTCTCAACAGCATACCAATGTAGTGCAATCGCCATGGGTCGGTCATGGGTCCGGGCTATCAACTCAATTTATTCGTCGCCATTTCTGGCGTCATCCTCACAGTCGCAAACTGATCTGGCACGATCCAGGAACATGTACATCATCAACTTTACTGAGCGCCTTCAATTTCATCAACGTATCGAATGATCACCAGAAACCGTTTATAGACGCAGCAGGTGTTCTTATCAACCAGTAAATAACAGTCTAAGCCGCCTGTGAAATCCTCTATTACCCTTATGAATATATCGTCATTTGTTTCAAATCTTCATTGCCTGAGAATGGCATCATTGACAGGCACATGAATCTTTCATTCACGGTGTCCATGCGAGCCAATATTGGATTCTCGCCCACTCTCGACCGTACAATCGCTTTAGATGCAGCCCATTGTAACAAGCGTGTTGGCAAAACTGACAATTCCTTCAATTAATGCTTCTCAAACCCGTTTCGACGCCGCATCAACTCAAATTGGGTTTTTGATGTAATGTAGCAAGAAAGGTAAATCATCATCGGGATCATTATCCCCCTTTGGGTGCCTTACCAATTCTATAATATGAACACAAATGAATATTCACACTGAGGATATGAAATATGAACGTGAAACCGGAATATCGGTTTCACGTTCATATTTTCAATCAGCCTGAACCATAATAGCAACAATACACTGATTTCAAGGCAGTGAATCGATTTTCAATATTGATGTCAAGAGTGAAACAAGCGGATGTTAAATCTACTGGTTATCCCTTTCCATAAAGCAGTCTTTTGCTTTCTGGTCTTGCACGCATTGGCACTGTTCTTTGAAAGATCCAACTATCGTAATTCAAGCAATGAATTGAGGAATTCAATGGTCCAAACAGGTAGCTAACAGGTTACTTTAGGAATATTTGACAACGGAAATGTATTCGTAAATAGATGGTTTATTACAAGCGCCGCCATACAAGTAGTTGTACTTCAACCAGCCAGCTAATTTATTTTAATCCTAAAAGTTGGTGAGCATCGACGCTCCAACCTTTTATGTCAGAATCGCAGCCGTTCTTGGCTGCGATTTTTCAATGGGCATGTAAGGAATGGAACCTCCGGTTGTTAACATTCGGATAACGACAGCGGCAACAGCTACCACAGATCCAGCCATCAAAAGCGATATGACAGTGATCCAAGCTGTCAACATTGTACCAGACGGCTCAATCTGTGAAAACACGGTTTATGAAAACTCAAAGCATTGAAAGCAGAACTCAGATCGACGGTGAAAAAAAAACATTCCTCCGCAACAGGAAAATATTTCAGAAACCTTATCAAAGACGCATAAAAACTGTTGCCAAAGAGGCCCAATTTAATATTGACGAACATTTTGGATCAAAGATTAGGGCAGAAATAGAATTTGGAGAAAACGCGAGAACTCGGTTGCTCTGGCAATCTCAAAAAGGTGTAAACTGTTGAGAAGTTGTATGTGTCAAACTAACCGATTGGATTCCTGCAATTCCGCTGGCATTAACTGAATCCGACATCGGGCCGCATGTGGCGGTAACTGTTAATGTCAATTCTGCCGTATTGCAGCATCCGCCAAATACACCAACGTAATATCTGATAATACCAATGATTGGCACATAAAAAAGATCGGATGCAAGCGAGAGCAAACACAAACTCCCAATCATATATAACAAGGCTTGCTTCAAAACCATTGGTTCCCGAATTCGGATTTGCATCAAAAATAAAAACAAAACATGGTTAAATGAAGCCAACCTTCCGTTCAACAAAGAATGATTATCGCGTATGGTTAAGGAGACTGGGTTCCGTCTAGATTGGTTCAACCAGTCTGCGGTTGCCATATTGGGCATTCGGCCCCTCGAGACAAATACCTCAGGGTGGGCCAGATCGCTGCCAGTAGCCGCAACAACTTGAATACAGGTGACACCGCTGGGAAGAGTCAATACATCCTTACTGCCGCCAGACCGGGCAATGTCGAAATGGTAGAATACCCATTGGCCAACGGCGACGGAGCTGGCAACGTTGGGTGCCTTTGCTTTCATAGCAGAGCTTGCAAACGAGCAATCAAATCCTGCATAACATCACGTCAAGATTCGTCTTGCCAAAAATCAGCCTGATAGGCAGATCAGCAGAAAAAAGCCTGTGAAACACTAAAATATATTTATCGCAACGTTTTGAAAAACAAATACACAGGACTGGTGCCTTGATTTCTAGGCACTGCTATTCATACCACCAAAATACCATACCAGTTATGGCGAAAAAAGTGAAGTGAACTGGTGAATGCAATATCAAGGAATCTCATACCGGCGTATTCGGGAAAGCATTCGCAGAGCCCTTCGCTGGTGCAACGTCCATGGACAGAGCAGCTGTTTGGACAGACCGTGACTGATCCCTGACACTCAGATACAGGACGCTGCTCGAACCTGAAAAGTCTCATTAAGTCTATGACTCATCATTATGCGTTGGCTGGAAAACATTATTGGAAGCAAGCTACAGCAGGTGGATTGTACAAAGACACAATTAGCAGGAGCCTGCTAAAGTGGCATTTTTTACATTTGAAATGATTTGAAATCTTTTTTAACACAATGAAATCTCAAAACTTTGAAACATGCAATAGCAACACACATCTCAATGGACTTACTGGCCAGTGACTGTTAATGGGTATAGTTGTGGTCCTTTTGGCACATTGTTTCCAGAAACAAGTATGTCGTACGTGTCCAATGCTGCGACATCAATCGCAACCTGTTCGACGTTGTTAAGTGTATCAAGCATCCTGTGCAACGACGTGTCTGTCGATGGAGTCGGTAGACGCTGGTTTCCAACCCAGTGTACTCCGCCTTTGGTGGATGTCACGACCAGGTCAAGGTTGTTGACCAGTAGATAGTCAGAGGACATGTCAGCAGGAGGGTCCGACCAAACTAAACACGCCAGTTAACATCAAACAGAAGAAAAAATGCGACTTGTTGAATATTCGAGCATTGACAGGTTTCGAAAAGTTTTCAGTACGGTGGCAGTTGAAAATGCCGACCACATGCTAGACGATATCAACAAAAATTACCTAATGTGACTTTAAAAGGCTTCGACGACGGCTTGACTGAGAAGCAGTAGTGATGATGCTGTGAGGTAGAAATGGGCTTATTATCTACCAGGAACAACTTGAAATTGTCGAAAGTTTCTTTGAATGGCAAAACTTGATCCAACTGCATGCGCCCATATCCTTGAGTATTGGACGGAGGCCCATCCACCTCCAGAACCTCTATATATCAACAAAACCGTTCATCAAAATCATGAACTGTGGGGAGGGGGAGGGATAGGAACAAATTCAACGAACAAAATCCGATAGAACTATATTGATGATGAAGAAAGACAGAGCAGTTTCGCCAAGGCAACAAACGACAAGAAGGAAATAGCGGGGTTACTTACTCTCATTAGTGACAACCCATCCATGCATTGGCACACCGCTATTGATAGCCAGCGATTTCAACAACGATGCACTGGGATTTGGTATTGAATCTGCCGAAACCTAAATGTATTCCCGTCATAAATCATTGACACATAACTGAATACATCACAGCACGTTCAAGCAACTCACAATACAAAACAACTTTCAGCTTACATAAGATAAGATAGCAATTGCAAAGATAACAAGACAGATTGGGATGCAGACGGATAAATATAAAAGTTGCAACATGTTTAACAAAAACCAAATCAAGGACTTATTACTGGAGCACCACTAGGATAATACCCATCGACTAGATACTGTCGAATCTGTGCCATGTTTCCGGCGGCGATCGGTGTGGCCATTGATGTTCCTTTCATGCTGGAGTATTGCGAGGCTAAGGATAAAATATTCAATCAGACAAGCATTCCGGGCAGGTAATCTGCTGTGTCATTACGATCGCATTGAAACGACGATAGATCATTATCGCTCTTGGCGGATAATATGTACTCTCCAGGCGATAAAATGTCCGGTTTATATCGACCATCTGCAAATTCGCGTTCAGAGAGGCTTCAAGATGCCAACAAACAGGGCTCAGTGAAGAAATAAATCCGAAATTTGCTCAGTTGAAAGAAAACCCGAAAATAGTTTATCTCGAAAAGATGAATCCATACATGAACAAGAAACATATGATTATTACCGAATGTTGGCCCTCGAGAGGAGAAATCCGATACATAACCGAGACTTCTTTTCTCTTTTAGCGATTCATCATAAGCAGGAATCAGGACCGTTACATTATCAGCGGCGAAGTTGGCAATCGCACTGCCCAGGTCGACATCGACCCCTATAATGGGGATGAATATCGACCGGGAGAGAGGCGTCCGAAATGGAAACTCGTCCAAAGCCTCGTTTCCACGGCTGGTGGAGATTAACATCATCACTGCAGCGCCTGCCGCTTGAACATTCGATGCCTGACAAATTATTTTGTTCATAAATTGAAAAGGGCGACAATTCAAATGTAGTATACTGTTGATATGTAGATTGAGGAATATGCTAAAATAACTGGCGACAAAAATATGCCGAATGCAACGCTTATGCTGTAATCAAAACCAATACAGAAAGATACATGATATTTGAACATGGATAATCATGAAGGAAGACGAGGGGTTTACCTGGGTAGCAATACTACATCTTCCAACGGCATCAGACACTAAAACTATTTTCTGACGAAAAATCAGAGAGTGATTTAGGACAGAGCACGCATCAGGAGGATTGGATAAGATAACTCGGCGAGCGGTAGGCTCTAGTTCAATTACATCGCCGCCAATTTTGGCCTAATTTGTAAACATTAGTCGAAAAAGGATATAAATATTAAAACAAATCAAAGTTTTGGTTGCGCTATGTTGACATAAAAGAGTTGCAGAAACGGGAATGAAAGGTTAGGCGCATCAGCCTACTTTTCAATTCTTATTGTTGCCAAAAATAGTTGTAATAAAAAGCAGAACTTGACGAACTTGGAAAGCTGAACCTGATGTTGCATGAACGACTTCGTGGTGTTCCATTCATACCTGAATCATGGAATGGAATCCTGTGAAACCAGAGACGCCCGCCGGTGAGAGGATGCGCAAGAACACATGAGGCACGAGATGAGCGTCTGTGAAGCTCTGCGCCGTGCTTGTCGCCGAACCTATCGTAAGCGCATTCTTTGCAATGGCAGGCGTTCCTGAACAATCACGAGAATCAGATGTAATGATCGGCGATCGCAAAAAACAATATTTGAGCACTGCTTGACAATCTGACAAAGAGGTTAACGTGTGGTGATGATGTATCTGACCTATTGATGAGCTCAGGGCGTTGTTTCCCCCCCAGTTTCCAGCCCCATATAGAATCAAGTATTCCTTGAAACCCAAATAATCAGCATACACACCATGCTAAAAATGTCTTATTAATTTCCTTACTGGGTTGTCATACACAAACTTGTCGGTGGCCAGGGCATATTGGTCGTATGAATGCTCTTCATCCCGATCCAAGGGTGCCCCCCATGAATTACTAATGATTTTGGCATCTGAGTCTTTGGCGACAATTTCGAACAAATCCTCATATAGATTCCCAGGAATGCGAATCTAAAGACAAAAAGCATAGCATATTCAATTATTAATTACGAACAAGCAAGCATCCACTTCTGCTTATTAAACGCATAAATTTTGATATCAAGAATGCTGAAAGGTTGTTGATAGGGGTGAACCAAATCGATCGAGGAAACATTGTCAGTGCGACCTGTTGTTTTGGTCCGAGATCATACACGGCAAGCTTGGATCGGAACGCCATTCCGTTTATTACGCTGATCGCTTGCACCACAGAGGGATCAGAGTACGATGCCTCTCCAGCAATTGAGCCAGCCTAAAATCGATGAATAAAAATGAAAAAACAATCGTTCAGCCCGTCCAAGTCAAAGCAGAACACAAAAACAACAAAGCAAATGACACATTGATGTGAAATTACAGTATGGGTCCCGTGACTAGTATCTGATGATAGCTCTGATCCTGGCGGAAGCGGGCGATACACGATAATTTTGCGATGTTTCATATTCACCTGAAGAAACGTATCACTTGAAGCAATGAAAAAAATAAACTGGAGTTCATTAATATCGACTCATGTCAATAAAATCACATTTAAAAGAAAACTGGCTACATGAACGATCAATGATGGATAAATGGAACAAATTTTGAGAAATCGGCGCGTCGCAGTCTGGGTCGTAACAAAATGTGAAAATGAGATGAAACGTCTAAGCACGCTGAAAAAGTTTTCGCCAAACAATTTCATGCGTTTTAGAGACTAAAACAAATTGGCGAAAAAAAATAGTGGTCGAGAAGTCCATTGTACCGTATTGACAGGGACAGGGCATTCGGGATCGTGGAAGAAACACATATCATAGTCAATTCCTGTATCAGCAATGGCGACAATCTGTTTGAATAAATAAGGAATCCACACAGTATTGTACAGATATTACACAAAACCTGCCCAGAACCGTTCAAGCCGTTCCTGAATGCTGGCAGATCCCTATGGGAGCCGGCCTGAGTCACATATCGCGAAAACTTGTTCAGCAGCTCGAATTTTCTTGGACGGAATCCGTTGGGAGGTTCGCTCCCAATAGTCCTTGCTTCCTTTACACAGATGACATTAACGCCGAGTCCTGATTCGACCAAACTAAAGGCCGCATTTAAAGCGCTGGCTTGGTCGCATTCAATAACCAAAGAATTTGGTGCGATGTATTCTCCCAATTCGCCTATTAGAAAGTTGTTAGAAGACATCAAGGTATGCACATAGATCTAATTTGAAAATGTTAAACTTAAGTACTGGGTGTTGTTAACTACAGATGAGTAAATATTCGTATTCCTAGTGTATAGAGCGCATCGTACATTTTGAGTGTCATACATTTTGAATGTGCATTTAGAAACTCATCAAAGCGATGCGTGTGAATTGGAGGTTTGAAGACAATGGCGATGCGGGGAGAACTGGGCAAGCATGGCGGGAGTGTGGATTCGCGAGGATGGGGCACTTCCTCATCTTGAAGGTATTGCATTGCCACAGATGACATTGGCCACGATGCGGCCGCCATAGAGCAGATCACAGTTAATATCAGGAAAGCTATGTGGTTAGAGAACAACATTGCAAAATGCGGCCAGTAATTTAACGAAGAAGGCCTCCGAACCAGAGCAGCCTTTCCTCCGAATACAAAAGGAGGTGGATAACGGTATATGTAAGGGGTGGGCGGCCGGCACAGATCACGATACCGGGTGTAGGGTGTAGGGTGTTGGGCGTACCTGTTACGTGAACAGTCAACAATCATGGCCCTTCTCTACATATTGTGTTCATCATCAACAGTTGTATGGGCCCGAGGTTCGCCGTTCATTTATCAATTCAATGATCACAGCCATAGACACTCATTAGTTATATCTCGTCAACGTCACTGTGCAGTCAACACAAAATTGATGCTTCTTACTCAGGTCAAGTCTAGATCATGCAGAAAATACACAGGAAGCGGCGACATTTTACGGCAGTGCGTAGATAACCTCATTCATCAGTTCAGTTTATTAGTTTTCAAATCGTCACAATAGTATCGTCAAACTATAAAACATTGACCTGATCCGTGAAAAAGAATGGCATTTATGTAATCACCATTGCAGTTGTCGTCTTTCCGCGCTAGCAACCGCCGACATGAAGTTTTCACATTCTAGCTGTCTCGGATCATTGTTCCACGAATCGCCGATCATCCAGAGTTATGGAATCTGCCTTGTTTGACCGATTACCGGATGCGGAGGAGTATTGCCGAAGCCATTCATCTTCATTATGTCATTGATGTTAGAACCTGGTCATAATTTTGAGGGTCTTGGCGAACATGAAGTACGCGAGCATTTGGCAGATTACACCCAGAAGCTGGTGAAGCGCGCCGAGCAACGACGTCGCCGGCATCCGACATGGGTCCCAATAACAAAAGCTGATATTCACACGAAGATTCGGACATTGTTTGGGGAAGCACAACGTCAAGGAGTTGATCTGTCGGAATCTCCAGAGCAGATGGCTGACAACGCGATGGCGACTATTACAGATTATTGGAAGCATGTGAGGACTAATTCGCCTTCACCATCGGCCCGAATCAAAAGCTATTAGCTATGAGGAAACTGGAACATTGAACAGTGTATTAAACAATGTGTTGAAAATCGACGCGACGAGTGTGCATTGTTTCGAAAACTGTTGGGATGGCGCCGACTAACAACCTCATTTGTATGGCCAATGAATTGGATACGTTCTTACTCTTGCCGAACATGCACTTGGAATAGCCACAAAGGACCAGCGATATCGATCAGTTCAAAACCATCGACCTGTGCCCATTACAAAACGCGGCGGTCCCATACTGTTCCAAATGTATGGAAGGCACACGCAGGATCAGCTTTTGAAGAATTTCGAATTAGCGTCAAAAGGGTTCGACAAATTTCCGTCGACTACCATAATCAAGGACCGAAGAGAATGTCAACCTCGGCTGACCCTTAGAGGTGGTGCTAAACAGTCTCCAAAACCCTATAGGTCAAAACTGAAGTTATCCAATTGAGTAGTGAGCCTAAATAAGTACTTGATGGGCGCAACCAATAACCTCATATCTTTTTATTGGCAATTTACTCACGTCAATCACTGTTTTAGACGAGAACATTTTCTAAAATCAGATTCCTCTCTTATGACAAATTTGCATGTGAACAATCTCTTTGTTGCATTCAACCAATGTTATTTATAATTTACCAATGGTTTGAGTCAGCATTAGCGTTGAGTATCAAGATACAAACAATCTAGTCGCTACGATGACAATCAGGGTGTCGATATATCGGTGGAGTATGTGATTACAGGCACGATATCACCCTTACGAACCTTTATAGGTGCGATAAGCCACCGGCAAGCGGTGATGCTCGCGCGACCGCATTCCAATTGGTTCAAGCGGCGTTGATGATATGCAATATTATAATCTGATTGGAACACCATTTGACCTATCTGCCCCAGTTTCACAAGTAGGTTGGGTTGTTAAAACCACTGTTCCGCCTCAATGAGGGTTAGGTGAATCATAGGCCTCATTACTTGTACCTCATATTGTCGCTGGACAATCACTGTTGCTCTTAATTGGTATAGGATATTCTTGTCGTGGCAGTACCTGAATGATCTTGTGCTTAGCTGCAACGCCTAGTCAAGACGGCCTATGAGCTGGAATGACCACGACGAATACATGCACCTTTACTGTCAACTGAACTCACCTCTCGCTTCCTATTCGGAACTCTGTGCTATCGCACGATGTGGTTTACCAGATGATTATGGGGTTCGTCCTCTTATATGGTCCTTACTGCTGCATTCAGCCCCGCTAGTTCGTGATCATCGCGCTATTCGACGCCAGGAGCATTTCGTCAGCTATTGGAAATTTGTGGAAATGTTCTTTTCATCTAGTCACGTAGAGCAACCAGATCAAACGCTATTATTAAGTCGCATTCGAAACGATGTCCAGTGAGTTTTAATGGTTTCGTCGGCTTCTTGTTGAAGGATATCCGCCTGATTAACGATTACGCCGTTCATCTCGTGCTGCTGCCATTGCTTTGGTTGCATCGACTCATGATTTCACTGATCAGCTATATCTTATTCTCTCGCAAACTACGTTGCAATTGTTTTCATTCTACAAATTATAATCTTTTCAATTCTCCGGTGACTGTTTTTTTGTGTAATTCAGACGGACCATGCGAGCCAATCATCTGTTCGCATCAGACGCATCGCATAGTGAGGCACTTGTGCGAATCCTGTTCGTGTTTGCCAATCTGTGGCCGCAGATCGGTTACGTTCAAGGTTCACGATATCACATTCCATGATCACGATTATTTCAGCTAAAATTGCCGTTTTTTCGGCAGGCTTAAACGAGATTGCAGTGAGCACCAAAACTGTTCATATTGACGTTGATTTGGCAATATTTTCGTTTTTTTTTTAAATATCGTGTTAACTGTTATGATGTTTTTGCTGAGGGCATTCCTTTCTACCTAGAGCTGTATTGCTCATTTTCAAACTGATCGTTGAGTTTCATGGTTTGACACCGATATATTTTGGCCCCATTTTAGGGTCCGCTTTACTATGTTTATCTTCGTGATCATCCCAGAGATCATGTTCCACTATCCCGCGAGGTGGAACCTTTGACTTTTTACAGCTTCATGAACCTCATCTCTAAGCTGCATTTCTACATCGAAGACATGGATTCTACTCAAAGTGGAATTATGACGATTATGGACGAAATGTTCATCATGCTGGGGGACGTTGACCCAGATCTCCATATCCATCTTGTAGGCAAACACGTACCATTGCCAGCCTTTCACACCTTTGGTCGAATTATCAAAATCTGTCAATGTTCAGCCCAGTAATGTCGAAAACTCAACGATCTTGGTAGGCTTCTCTTGGTATTGAGCCGTCTTTCTTTTCGTTAAGATGGATCATGGCCATTTTCACTCGCGAATTCACTCTTCCAGACGCGTGTCGGCTGTGGGATACGTTGTTTACCATTCCACAATGCGATATTGTCCGATTCATTCAGGTGATTGATTACCATTTTCAGCGAATTCCCGTCGACTGCTGACCGATTGTTTTACAGTCGTTCTGCTGCGCCATGCTCACGTGAGCATAATCGATATATCATCTAGGTCGCCGAGTTTCATTGTTTTATAGGTCTATTCGCAACAGTCTGCTCTGCAATCAGCACGATATAGCCCTACAATTGCTACAGGATTACCCGAATTCAGTGGGGATGGAGAGTCTTCTACAGCTCTGCAATCGCATCCAATCAGGAACTCCACCAATTCAACGGCCTTTGACACGCGCTCGTCTGCTTCCTAATCGGATCAGGAAACTGCTGCATTCCAGGTCTGCTGCCAGACCACGAGTGTCAACACCGACAAGAAAGCAACGCTCTACAAGAAAATACGATCTGGTCTCAGTGAAAATCGCGTTAAGATTCGATTACGATGAAGATGACACAATATGTGATGACCTGTCCCAATCTCCTGGGCGTGTGCTGGTTATCATCCGCGTATTAAATATGGAGCCAGCTCCTTTGGGATTGATAAATAGGTTCAAAAATAGCTTTTGATCGATATACAATCTTGGTCATTATTTAGACTAGATCCCTTACAGCTAAAGTTGTGCAGATAATCTAATCCACTGACTGGTGATGGAAACGATCGAATCGAATCTAGGTGAGAAATTCGAGTCGTGCGTGAACGCCAAAACCAATCGGATAAAGAACTGTTCCCGTTCAGTTAGAACTATCAGATCGCAGGCGTAACTGCAATGTTCGAGTTCGGGTGAGAAAGTTGATTTGGAATTACAATCTGGTTTGAGAATTTTGATTGGATCGGAGGGGTCCATTGACAGTGAAGGCCACTTTGCCATTCAAATCCATGACCGCAACACGATAAATGATTATATGATTATTCCTGTTTTGCAGGCACGCGGGTGTTTGGCGATAAACCTGCCCCAATGAGAATGGAGGTGAATGGTTGATACCGACAGGATCATGATCTGATCCAGATAAAGTGTCACTGGGTCAATCACCAAATCAATGTATTGACAACTACAAGTTTCATACTGTGGACCCTGGAATCAGTCGACAACCGCTTTCGATTTGGAACAATTTGAATACTGATTCAACTGACGAATCTCTTGTGGAACAGAAGGGTAAAAGCTCGTTTGATTTGGATTTTCAGTATGAATACAAACTGTGAAAGCATGGCCTACCGATCCTTTAGTATGTTAATGTGGAAATTTCACGCTAGAGGTGTCAGAAAAGTTACCACAGGGATAACTGGCTTGTGGCAGCCAAGCGTTCATAGC
>OUQQ01000397.1:0-18786 GCA_900404475.1 Spongospora subterranea | reverse complement strand
ACGCCAGTGTCAACCCGCTGTCTGTGTAACGCCAGTGTCAACCCGCTGTCTGTGTAACGCCAGTGTCAACCCGTTGTGTGTGTAACGCCAGTGTATCGCAACGATACTGCAACGATACTGTCTCAGGAAACGTGTTAGCGGTTTATTGTTGGGATATACAATAAAATCACATAATGAATCCCCATGTTATTGTGGATAATCAGTTTGAATTGCAGTTTAATACAATCCCGGGGCGCCATAACCGCCGCTGCCATATCCTAATCCACCACCATATCCTAACCGACCATATCCCAACCCGCCATATCCCAACCCGCCATATCCACCTCCAGCATATCCCGCTTTTCCAAATCCTCGTCTCCCGAATTGCGATGCACCATATCCATTGTAGTTTCCCTGGTGGGCGCCCAAGTTAGCGTTCACCAACGCGTTCTTATTGGCGAAACTGTTGGCTTTATCTGCAGCTGATCTGACCATAGCAGCCTTACTTCCAGCTTTATATGCCGCATTTCGCTTAGCTGCGTTTTCAGCATTTAGGCTTGCAATCTTGTTCAATGCTGCTGCATTAGACTTGAGCGTCTTTGCCGCCTGGTTCTTGCTAGCGACTGCCTTAGATTCAGCCACCTCTTTAGCCGCATCATTGACAAAGCTATTGGTGATGTCCGAAGCTTTTTTCGAGAATATATTTAGGTTCTTCGCTCTTGAGAATTTGGCAGTATGAACCTTCTCAGCAGCCGTTTTTTTTGCCCTTGCATTTGCCTCATTCAGTGCTGCAGCATTGGCGAATTTATCGTTTTCTGATGTTGCTGCAGCCACGTGTTTTCCTACAATATTCTTGTTTGCTTTGGCGGCCGCCGCGTTTTTGAACGACCGCCTAGCTGACGCTTTCTTGGCTGCTGCAGCTTGTAGCGCCGCTAACTCGGCGTTGGATAGGACGTTATTATTAGCCAGGGTTCCAGCGGATAAACCTCCCTGGTATCCAGCACTCTTGCCATATTTTCCTATGCCAGCCCCATATCCTGCGCCTCCATATGTCGCATCGCTCTTTGCAATTAATATCGCCAAGACAGCGATGATCATCATTGAAACCTGATTCATCTTGAAAGATTCGCTCTGAAATACTGAATGACACTAACCGCGCTCTGCAAATCGGAATGTTTCTTTCCGGAGACTTGTTTTGCCACAATTTTCCGCCGATTTCGGCCAACGCCATCGGCTACGGTTTCCTCCGGATGGAACTGGTCACGCTGTCAACGTCCACAATATATCTATGGCCTGCGAATTTTTATCCAATTCCTCGGCCGTTTATCAGGCAAGCTAAAATAATACTCAGAATCTGACAAACTTTGAGGAAAATATTGACAACCTCACCAGTCAACCGCATTTGTGCAAATGCCCAGCAAACAACCTCATCTAAATTCACAGCCCTATATTCCCATGGTCGATTATACCGAATGACCATTCCATTTCAGAGAAGCTCATTGATCGTAAATGAAGGTTTCGATGAGTTTGTTGAAGTTTGTGATAAATCCAGATACTATGGTGTTGCGCTATGATGAGTTGACGTCATAACAATATCCCCTTTATTCTCTTCACAGGTCCCAAACCCATATCTGTCGGCAAAGGGTGATCCTCGCCTTCTCGCCTCCAGCGGTTATGCTCAATGTTAATCTCTTCGATGGGACGATTATCACGACCGACCCAGACCCTGATGCCAAAGCCGGCGATATCGCCAATACGGTGTCAGGTCTATCAGGATCTGGAACCCAACCCCATTATATATTTATCACCGCCACCGATCACTATGACCTCATCCACGAATGGCAATTAGACCATGATGAAATGGTACAATTAATCATCGCATTCGAGTGAACTCTTAATAATGAACCTTTAAATCTGATATCTATCAGATGAGCAATGCTCTAGCTCATATATATCGAATATTCTCAAACGTCAAGATCTGGTGTGGGAAATCAGATCAGGATTATGATATGATTCCCAATCCGGTTCTGGTCCAGGTTGATTTGGTCTGTATTTGCGGAATGACCCGAAACTGATTAGCTGAATAGGGTTATGTGATGAAGCGATGCTGTAATGGGGAATACAAGGACCGGTGGGTTTCCATTCAGGATTGCAAGGCGGCCGTATTCGGCAGCCATCGATCCAGGAGCCCACTTGAGGTGCTCAACCTGTGGACCTGCTCGATTGAGGTCGGCGACAATGATCGAGGAAAGGGGATTTGCGCTCAAAATATCTGGCTCAAATTAACATTCCGTGTTTTATTTTCAGAGGTTCAGCTGATCCAGTCAAATCGTGTGCACCGATTACGGTTCGAGATCGATCTCTGTTCGGCATCCCAATGGGCTGATGAAGTCGCCCGCCATGTACGATATCGCCTGTTGACCAATCGCCATCTGCATCGAGCGGAAGGAATGATGAGCGATAACACCGATGTCGCTGAGCAAAGGGATGCGCTAGTTGTGTCGTTGCAATCGTTGGCGGGATTGATGAAAGATGTGAGAGATTTTGGGGTTGTTTATTTGGGCTATGGGATTTTATTCAGATGCTGTGTGGTGATAGTCAGCCGCCTCAGCCGAACTATTACAGTTCGCGTCGGATGAACCGGAATCCTGTACAATGATCCGGTTCATGATAGCGTTGAATTCATCATTAGGGGCTGTGGAGGTGCAGGGAGATCACCTCACCGATATTTATCATAGGTTTATGGACAAATCCACTGAGGGCGTCCTTCCTTTGCCAAGGTATGAATTACCAACAGTATTTCAATCATTGACTAACATCCATCAAGTGAACTGCTCGATGAACTTCGTCGATCAAAGGCAGTTGAGTCTGATTTCCACGCCTGTTTCATCAGAGTTTTTCGCGTCATATTTCAACGAGTGAATGGCGACATATTCCAAAGGTTTAAGGCAAGCCCCAGGTTCAGACGTTATGTCTTTAATGCGGTACGAGAACTCACATTAGCTCAGCACAATTCTGAACGATGCATAGCCACTCAAATTCCGTCTTGATAACTCATTAGCAATGAGACATCGATCATGCTATGATCTATTGTCATCAAAAAATACCACGGAATTGATAAAATTTAATGAGAAACTACAGGAGAAGGAATGAGGACGAGTTGTTTATTATTTTTCTTGTTCCTATTATTTATAAAGGTGAAACCATTTATACATGCATGTTGACATTTACTTATGGGTTGAAGGAAGGGATTTAGTTAAGATTGGTGTCTTGGTTGAAGGAGAGGATTTGGTGAGGATTGGTTTCTTGGTGGGAGGTGGCGCTGTTGTGATATTGTGGCATTGTTTGATCTGAAGGGACAGGTGTGGGCAAACCGCACAGACCGAATCCCATGGCAATCCCTCGTTCACTGATGGGTATTGCTCGATCAGCGATGTGAATGGAATCACACAATCATTGATGATCGGGCACGACGCCTCGTTCAGGTCCGATAGGGAGAACATCTGTCGAATGCAGGCGACTCCTTTGTCGGGGGAGATCTGGCAAGCCATTTCGGGATTGTCGAGGACCATGTTGACGAAGTCTTCTTGACCCAACATCTGATGAGTGATATCGTCTCGAGTACCACATCGTTGAATCACAACAACTACACACCACAAATAGATTAGATGAACCTGTCTGAGATAACCAGATCTGAAACAAACTGACCGTATCGGAAGAACAATGTGGCGCAGGCGCCATCAGTGCACATTGTGTCGAACACCTGGTTTTGGCCAATGATTTAGTCCAATTGTAAATGGGTCATGAAGGAGTCTCCATCACCTCAGTGCCGTTTAGATCTTTATTGGAGTGTGGTAATGAGGCCGCCATCTTCATGCATGTTGGCGACGACCGCAACAGACTCGCGTACGACTTGATCGTCTTGTTCAGGCAGACCTTTGCCGCGCCGGTGATCTCAGGGAAATAATCTTTGGTGGAGTTGGTGCGATTAGCTTGATTGTATAGAGCGCGGATTGCGTTGATAGACCCATATTGATCAACAACGGGAGCCTCTTCGACTTGAAAGTGAGCACAGTGTCCGATCCAAGCTAAACCGGCAATCAATATCGAAAGATATAAACTGGTCATCTTGATCGTGGACCAAAGGGAGCAATGTGATCACGACGTGGGATGATGAAAATGGGACCTTTCTGCTCCAACAGCTGTGACGATAAAACGACATTGAGTTTGGAAAAAGGGCACAGAAAGTGCAGTTGACGGACTGTTGACGGTGGAAAAGATCAACAGTCAGTCAATGCAGCTCCACTCCGATACGGTCAATCAACAACAGCGCGGATACGACGATTACGATTTTCCCATCTGCTACTAAACACTGCACAGACCAGAATTGATTAGCATAGGGTGAATTTATATTATACTTGTGGGGGAGGCGGGGGCGCTTGGAACCCGGGCGGGAATCTCTGAGGGGGCGGGAACTGTGGAGGGAAGATTGGCGGTGGGGTACTGTATTGGGGGGCGCCAAAGTTTGGGGGCGGTTGTGAATATCCAACTGGAAACCCGACAGGCGGTGGTGCAACAAATCCAGGGGCAAACCTATTACACCTACGTTGAGCGATAGCGATGTTGACATTAACAGAACTACCCAGTTGGAGGAAATGGCATACCAGCCATAAGACCTGGCATCCCCGGAATTTGCGGCGGCATCATCATGTTCGTCGTCGACGCAGACGTTCCAGCAGAGAAATGTGAATGGACCCTCGTTGATGATTTTGGTGTGACAGCTGATCGACTCTTGGCAAGCTGTCGCTCTGCAAGTGTCCCGTGGCGTTCACCGCGGGTTCCTAAATTATTGAAAGTCAGAATTTTGAAAAACATGTCAGGAACATCAAAGGTGTACCGTCTTTCATGTAAGCATATGAGACATTGATCGGTTTTGAGCATATATATTGGCCATCCATCGCGGCCAGAGCAGCATCTGAAGCCTGTAATAAACCATCTCAAAAAACAATCACGGACGTTCATCCGATTTTCGACACCTCAAACGACGCGAAGTTGATGAATCCAAATCCTCTTGGTGCACCGCCATCGTCATTCATGACCTTTGCGTTGAGCACTTGACCGAAAGCGCTAAATGTATTGTACAGAACCTAATTGCCGCGATCAAAATCGATGGAACCGGTTGAGTGTAATCTGGTACCTGCTCGTCCACATCGGGATCCAAATTGCCCACAAACAGATTAGCCCCAATATCGAACTCCTCCTTCTCTCTTGATGAACGGTTGATTCGAATGGATTGACCGAAAAGTTTGACCATATTCATAACCTTCATGGCATAATCTGCATCCCATTCTGTGCGAAATTCTACGAATGCATAATTTTGATGCTGATTTGTGATCTTATCGGTAGGCATGCACACATCAACTATGGCAAAAATGCAGAATCAGAATCAGAATCGTAAAAACGTGGTAATCAGCTGACCTAATGGACCACACTGCACGAATAATTCCCATAAAATCTCCTCGCTACACTGCTCTGATAGATTGCCAATCCATAGTGTGGCTGCCTGGTTCCGATCCTGGGCACGTGCGGCCATTCAGCCTATCGGTTATCTGTTTCCAGTGAGCGGCAACAGGGGCGCGAGAATCGATTGCCGAAACCGCTTCGGCAGAGATCGGGATGATGATATCACTTGTCGACGCGCGGACTCCGGGTATGATATGGGCATGTGGCGCCACCGCCACCCCTCTAACAGTCTACTGTAGCCATATGTACTATTCTGTGTACATGATGTCAAAACACACCGCAGACTGACGGAATGGGCCCCACAGTACAAACGGTAATTGACCATATATTTACAGTATATTCACGCCAAATTACGAGTTTACCGTACGTCAAAAACAGCAACATAATGTAAGAATCAGTGAATAAAGTGTTTAGCAATATCACAAACCCTGCCGCAAGTCAATTGAAATTTTCTGTTCGAGGACCATAAACAGACGATTTTCGAGAGCAACAACGCTACTAGTTGTTAGTAAGAAGTGAACGAATAAGGGAATGATAACCATGGCGATCCCTCAATCACGGCCAAGCTGAGGCGGGTCTTGTGAACAGGCAACGTTGGCCTGACACTTGTTGAGCTCGTGTAAGCCGTCACATCATCTGCCGGATACGTCCACCTCGCCGCTCTTGTACAGCTTGTCGAACATCGCCTTGTCGTTGTCGGCGTCTTCACATGTTTTGCCAATGGAAAAGAGGCTGTGGCAACGCAAGCCAAACCTTGAAGCCGACTTTATCTTGGCCGTATTCTATAACAGGGTCCTTCGCCATCTGAATCGCCACTGATCTTGATGATTTGGCTCGTTTGAGGACTAATTGATGTTGTAGCTCGTGATATCGTCGATCTCCCAGGGAAAAAATAGATGCCATGGCGACGATGTTGGCTGAGTGGGCATAGTGACTGGATTTCTTGTCCTTGTCCTTCGTGTCCTGTTTGTCGTTCTTGCAACGCTTCTCAAAGTCGCCTGTTTTGCCGCATTCCCTGCAATTATTCAGACGTGTTCAACAATGGCCCTTGACAAGCCCGTCTCAATTTACAGTTTTTGCAGTTCACTCCTTTTGCCATCATTTAGTTCGCTTGTTCGGAAACGGGCGCCAGGGGTGGGGTTGTTCTTGACGAACGACATTGGGAGTTGCTCTATGCTGGCGAACCTCCCTTGGATCCGCAGGTCCATACACAATTGTGACTTGAATTGATTGCTGATATTTGAAGCGGTCGATAGACTTGATCCTGTCGTCGGCCCAAAATCAATCTATATCGTTCAGTCGAAGCTTTTTCGAGTCTGTCGTCAATAACGGCTGGACCTCTGCCGCCATGCGAGCGTAGTTAACCGTTTCGAGGTCTTGATGCGCTTGCTGGAGTTGGTGTCGAGGGGTCACATCTTCAAGTTCATCTGGGGCAAGGGGTTTCGCCCAGTCGGTGTATGTTTCTTGGCTATGTTGAGTTGTGTTCATGAAGAGCGTGGTCTCCGCTCGAAAAAACACATTCAACTCAAACTCCTATGTGTAGATCTGATTAAGAGACTAAACTATGTCAACATCGTTCATTGTGAACGCCAACGTCCCATATTCTTTGCCTCCTGAAATATAAAATCACGGTGACGGCTAAAACTCTCGGCGGGTGACGCCTAAATATTTTCTCCTGTTTGAGCGAAGTTTTTGCCGAATAATTGTCATACGAGTTCTTTTATTGGCCGCTGACGCCACAGCTAGTGGAAGTTTTGAGATTACTGTGGTATGCTTTTCAGGAACAGGACTGACCTATCAAGTCGCTATTAATGATGTAGACCGTGACGAGGAACGGGAATAACAAAGTAAATCGATAAGGACGAGGTATGTTAGAATTGCTAATCATCAGACTCTAGATCTAATACTATATTCATCGCCAACTAATACTAAAAACCACCAAGTTCCTAACCGATTGATCAATTACATGGAAGAACATGTTGAATACTGACACAATGAAAATTAATGTGCCGATGGGAACCACAACCTAAAAATGGACACCAATAACAAATGGCGATTGTTTTTACAGTTAAACCAGGAGAACAAAGGTCGGTATTCCAATGAATACCATTGAAAACCTAACTGGAGCTCCTTTCAAAAAACGATATTTTGTTGGGGCACGCTCCATTGACTAATTGGTTCTCCTCACACACTCTTTACCATTGTTGTCATTGACCATGGATTTGCCCGATCAACGCCAGGAGCCGGGCAGCCGCCGAATTACACCTGCTGTATATTTATGTGCAGAACTCTTGAATCAAACAAAGCAGTTGTCTTTACTGCGATCAATTAAGGCGTCGGCGGCCGATAGTTCAAGGTTCAATCCGATGGTCCTATCGCCAGATTCGGGAACGATGCGGTTCGGTGCTTCATCATCAGTTTGGAAGACGCCTAGAGCGGCTGATCCATCTGAAATGATCATTCCCTCACGTCAATCGTCCCCCCATCATGTTCATCAACTGCTATCGGTAAATACCTGGAAGGACGACGATCTGCCATTGCCCTTCGAATGGATGGACATATGTGATAGATCAACTGAGCTGATCAGCCAAATCTTACAGCCTTTCTATCCGGCTGCAATCGAATCAGGTATTACTTATGTCCCCAGTTGACTGGATCATTGACGTTTGAACACTGCTGAAGTACTTTACGAGAAGCATGATATAACCAGAATAAGGAATCAGGCGGGGGCACGAGGATGGAAAATATTGGTGTCGCTAGGATGTACAGCGAGAATAGCAATCAAGAATGAGTCTGATCATATTCAGATGGAGCTATATTCAGGGGACGTACTTGTATTCAATTCGTCTCCTAAGAACGAGGTTGACATTGCTGTTATCTGCCTTATACCTGATTCCTGTCCACCATTGCTTGCAGCATACGATCCAATGCTGATTTCTGGAAGATGCAACGTCATATTATCGGAAAACGCCATCGATCGACAAAGGGATCGCCAGAGACTATTGAGGAGGACATTCGAGATTCAACGTAAACGGTTATGGAAGCAGCAACAGCAGGCTAGCGTACATTGAGCATAAACTAATCACTGTAAATTCAACTTTCAGTGAGGTTTAATTATACGTCAGAAATTGATAATCGATACAGCAATTGATTATAGCATGTGAAAGCATCATTATAAATATAATGGAAAAAGCGACATCGCATGTGATGAAAGGCTATGATGAGATCATCCAATGACGAACACCGTCAACCATACTCGAAGTGATGAACAACCTGTTCTGGAGAATGTCCAATAGAAGGTTTAGGACTTCTTCATTCTGGTCAAGCACCACTGCCAATGTGCTCAGATTCTGTGAAAAATACTGGCATTATATATACGGTAACCGATAATGGGGGAAACGGGGTTACCATTGGGGCAGATTTAGACTTCAGGCAATTAAACAACTCAGTGATCTGTTGCCGAGCAATGCCAGACCTATAAATAGTTGGCAATTTCTGTAGGTTCAGGGTAATTGAACTGGATTGAAGACGAATATCCGTGTTGGGTGGTATGTTTTCAGTCGAAAAATGCGGCACGTCAGAGTGTTTAGCTGGGCTTGCACACCGACTTTCGACTAAATCGCTAAGATCAGTGAGTCTTTTCTGATTGTAGGGAATAGAAAATGATGCCGGAGTGGAAGGACTAGAGGGCAAGGTCAAACTCCTTGGAGTGAATATGTCTGAGATAAAGGGGATAAATACTAAATAAACGGGAAGGAACGGAACAGCATCCAAATGTACCATGAGCAATAGGAGTTGAATGTGCATCAGTATGAGGAGTATCAATGGTAGATATTAAAGATATGTCAAGGTCTAACGCAGATTTGATGGGACGAGATGGCGTATCCAGTGAAAGTTCATGCAATAGAAGATCACTGGGCGCTTGTCGAAGAGACGTTATCGGAGGAGATGTGATGTCTGGCGTCACTGATGATCTGCAGCGCAAAGTTGAATTTCTAACAGGACGAGCAACTACGAGTAGGTACCCTCTTTCTATACAATGAAGAAAAGGTGCTGGGGTCGTGACTAATGTTGGATGCGTCTGTTGGTCTGCAGTAAAGGCTGGTGGTGGTTCCGAGGTACATGTTGAATTAAAACCTAAACAAATACAATTGATCAATCGTATATCTTAAAGCATTCGAACGCTGTTCAACTCTGATCTGAATCGTGAGTTTTGTGGTTATCAGTCATTATGGTAGTGTTATACATTTGAAAGAATGTATTCCATTTCTGCAGGTGAAAGTTTGCCGAGCGTAGAGCATCCCCATATGCCTGGGTTGATCGCTTCAAACTAGTCGCGACCACGGCCGCTTCGGCCAGGTTCACATCTATGCTCTGCAGGGCTCGCGTGATGCCAACCTGCACCTGCTCAAGGTCGGCCATTGTCGGTACCGTTGAATGGCGACAATCGACACGACCGAATAGACAATGGCGCGTTGTTATTCAGATCTGAATGATCATGAAAATGATGGACCTATGTGTGAACTGTGAACAGTGGTGTTGGAGGAGGACCATCAGGGGCTGCGCTATGACCGCACAACATGGTGTCAGTGTAACATGTGAGGGAGCGACAACATCATAACGATCACTACACTAGACCAGGACGCTGACCACATCACACCCGACAATTCACCGCTCAATAAGGATCGAAACTCAGATGGATCCTGAATGCTTTTCTGTTTGGAAAGTCGTTGTCAGGGCATTCTGCGGTTCACGAAGGATAGAAAGCATCCTTTGACTTTCTTGCCTTCAATTCCTTTTAGGAATAGAGTTCATGGTGCAACACAATTAGCAATTATTCCAAAATTGTTTTTAAGAGTTTGTATTCATAAACAACAACATAAAAGCGTGTCAATGCTTTGTCCTCTAAAGTGTACCGATATGTTGAAACAAGCGTTTCATTTGCGGAAATCGCAACGAGTCGATGAATACAACAGTGTAGAAATATCATTTCGATTCTGTGGATTTTCTGAAAAAAACTATGCTATCAAGGGTGACGACTGATGAGTAATGTTGAACCATTCAGGAATGGACCTTGAGCCCCCTTGATCGGTGTATTATACAAAACACTCTGTTAACAACGACCTACTTATTTGCACTGCTCCAAATATTCTGAATGAAGAGTCCCATTCTATCCCTTAAAGCAACGCCTCAAACCCCCGATAAGCAAGGTCGAATCCCGTGCGACGAGACGCAAAACTGACTACGACCTCGGCATGAAGTTGCAGCCAAACGACGGCAGCGTCGGGGTTTGGCTATACCAACCTCATAGCAACTTCAGGGTCAGACCAGATTCTACGCGACGCCAACACGCACACAGCATACGGTTGCTCTTAAAAACTCACGATGGATAGAACTGCGACGGCAAACTCCGACGCGTACGGCAGCGAAACGCAAACATGATTACAGTTGCAGCCCAAGCGGAAGTCCGGAACCAATGCAACTGGAAGCAGGCAAGTGCTAACGGAGAGAGCCACGAGCGGCCTCCGACAGCAAAAAACCATCACGGCTGAAACACCACCAGACCAAAGCAGAGTTAACTACGAACAAGCCATTACTTTCGACAAATGCGGGGAATAGATGACGAATTACTGCCCAAAACTCTTAAGGAGTAAAAGTTTTTAAAACATTGAATCCGCGAACCTTTCACACAGCGACACAGTGGAACGGTAGTGGTAAAGGGATTAACATCAGGTGTACCAATCAGAACGAACAAAGACAATCACATAGAAATGAGATACATTTATCGCTTGCAATCATCGAGAACACTCCAATAGACCAACCAAAATTGAATTGGATGGCATCAAACGTACCATTCTCATGCGCGGCATCCCCAAATTCATGGTGGCCAACGGAACGGCAATTCTGGGATGGAAGGGCACTAAACCAACTAAAATACAGTCAATTGGAGAGAATACGTAATAATACCATGTTGACAATGAGAAACCAGCACAACCGTTGGTCCGCACAGGAAAGACATGAACCTTTTCTCTTCCGCACGTTGTGCACTTGATTCCAGTTTGATCTGTTGTTCCTTTGTGTGGGCATTCTGTAGCCTTATGCTCATTGCTACCATATATTTCACAGCGAAAGTCCTCATAGTTTTGCTTCTGTTCGCAGGATAACCGCAAGCATGTCGGGCATGCTTTCCATGTACTGCATACTCCTGGCAAACCATATTTTTCCTGTGCGAACCAAGGCTTGTGCTGGTTTCTCAGTATTAAACTGGCATTTGCACGTGTTCTCTCCAATTAACTGTACTTTAGTTGGTTTAAGTGCCCTTCCATCCCAGAATTTCAGTTCCGTTGGCAACCATAAACTCGGGGATGCCGCGTACAACAATGGTACGTTTGATGTTGTCCATTCAGTGTTGATTGGTCTGCTGGAGTGTCCCAGTTTTCTGGCAAAACCATCCAGTGCCATGACACAAGCAGAGTATGCGGCTCATAGCAAATTGGTGGCCGAAGCCGCATAGATCCGTATACTGTTGGATTCCGCTTGAGGAAATGGTGCAGACGAATGGAGTAGGTCAAGAATGGGTCCATTCAGTTCAGTCTTTTCAATTCGGAGTTGAACCTTGCAGATGCACTGACGAAGCCGGCCATCCGGCATGGGTCGTTGGCGCCTTAGGGGCGGCCGTTACGTTGAGGAGACTGACGACTGACGTGTACTACGACCTACTTTTGAACTACTCCATATTCTACAAACAACGATTTCGTTCATCGGCTAGAATGTACTCTAAATCAATTAAGGTTGCCAAAACTAATTACCTAAACGTATGAAAGAGCCGCTTGAATATTCCTCATACAATCAATGAAAAAACAAGATGGTGTTTATCGATAGCAGCCAGCCTATTTTTGAAATGAGAATATTTAACGGCGAAACGGCTGTCGTGAGAAGGCAGCAGTCGTTTGAATACTGTATCGCCATTCGCTCACGGTAAATGTCAGGTAACAAGTCCGTAGGCCAGGTATAATTTTTCAAGAGCAATGGCCGAAACCGCCAACGAGAGACGCGAAAGGCTGAACGCGTTACGGGCGGAAGCATTTCAGAATGGTTCGATACCCGAACAAGATGAGAACTTAGCGATGCGTGAGGACGACGAGGATCGCTCATCAGATAAGGAGGTTACTGGACTCACGTTCCGCAATTACAGGCCCAGAAGTAAGGAGCTAGTGGATTTGCATGTTGGGGGAAGCTCTGTGTCGAATCTGGACAAGGCCACCGCTGAATTACGTCAGGTTGCGACTAAACCACAGGTTAGGTTATTATCTTATCATTTTCCGAAGTTGGTTCCTAAACGATCGTATAGGAAGAGGTGGTAAGCCTAGCCCCAAAGAAACCAAACTGGGATTTGAAACGAGATATTGAGACGCAAATGGCCATTTTGCAGAACAAAACAAACATTGCTATTGCAAAGCTGGCAAGAGAAATAGCCGAGGAAGGAGCAGAAAGCGAAGAAGAAAATTAAGCCGTAATAAATGTCTGTGTAATATGTCATCGTTGGGGGTGAAATGCCACACTGAATCAACACCATCTTCTCATGAGTGCTGATAGCTGATCTCAATCAGATCAAATAGCCGAGCTTGCCAAGCCTATCAGCTGATGCAGCAATAGGCAATGGTGAAATACACTTTGGCGAACGGGAATATAAACTCTATAACAGGAAATCGATTCCCCAAGCGCGTGCTTACTCTTCAAGAGCATTGCTCGTTGATGCCATCAAATTTCGGTTATTGAAACCTCGCTCACGATCCCCAGAAACGTTTAAAAGCGACGAGTTTGTACATCAGTCAAGGAAAGAAGAAAACCACGTTCAAAACAGGAGAATCTACGCCGCGAACAGACACACGAGACACGATCCACGATTAGTCAGCGCATTTTCTAGACCGAGAATTCGTTATTTCATTGATCCAACAGATTGGTGACTAGCTTTTTAATTTGGCAGGAAACGAATCACTTAAGCACAATAACGATCCTAAACTACTAGAGTCAAACCGGGAATTATTGATTATACCTTGGTAATGATTACTTTGGTGTGATTAACGGCGATACCCACGGTTTTCACGGCCACGGTCATCACGATAACGGGGAGGAGAACGCGACCGAGAATAACGACGTGGGGAGAATGACCTAGACCTGGAGCGCCGACGACGATCACCCCGAGGAGAACGGCTGCGCGAATACCGATTGCCGCGACCACCTCCCCCACGGCGGCGATCAGAATCGATCATATCTTGAACCAATTGCTGCGCCCTCCTGGCAAATCAAGTTAACTCGCTGATTCAGCACGAACAAAGAACCAGCATTACTTTCTTCCAGATTTTAGATGAGAGAAAATATAAAGCTTTTCAAATTCCGCTTTAGAATCGTCTTTGTCGCCATCACCGAAGCAGAACGTTGTCGTGCGATGCTCAATATTACGGAGAGATTCACCTGATAATATTTAGGGGGAAACAGAGCAAACAACAAACGACTTTACCTTTACGTCCGGTGATGAAACCCATGCAAGATGAAGGAACCTCCATAATGGTGAGATCATCTCGATTCATATCGACAGCTGTCAAGGGAACTGGACCACCACGGCGCTGCTTCAGCAGCCAATCCAAATAGTCCATAGCCCTTCCGCGTTCATCCTAAACAGTTTGATGTCAGAGATTGATTATGGGTCCGAGAAAAAGGTGACCTTCATGCCGGCAGCAATCGCGAGGAATCCAACAAATTCAAGAATAGCTCCAGAGGCGGCGGCAAGTTTTTTACGGGTAGTGCCGCGAGCTCCAAGGGCATATGAAAACTCGTCATTAGCAAGAAGACGAGTGTCGTAACCCCACCCGTCATCCATATCATCACCACTCTAAAACTATCGTCAGAATGCGCTGAAAACCTGATGAATAAACTGGACCTGTTCTAGTCGCTTGATCAGTTCACCGTCTTCGTTAAGGAAAAATCCCGCATGCTTATGCTCAACAGCAGAAAGCACTTTAAGCTCAGCGCCTCTGCGTGCACGACGGTTACCAAAAATTGCGAGTTTTTCGGTAGGGTTATCGCCATTTCGGCCGCGTCCTTTGGCAAAAAACATTAAAGTGCCCCATTCGTCTTCTAATCCACGAAGAACAGCTCCTCCACGTCCCATAACAAATCCAACTGTGTCAGTCGGTACATCAACAACAGAGAGATCGTCTCTTTGCACATTTAAATCGATTTGAACATCTCCAGTGCGCTGATCAAGAACAAATCTGGTATATTCAGCTGCACGAGCGCGTTCTTGCGCTGATCCGAAAATTTCAAGACGGTGGTCGCGCTCATGGAGATCCAATCGCGCCCCGGAGACACGCTCAATTTTGCGCTTGGTAGAGCCAAGCTTTCCAAGCACAAATCCAACCTATGAAATATTATGTAAGAAGGCAATCGCCTTGTCGACATTATGGCCACCTCATCATAAGTCAGATTGATGACGTCGCAAGCACCTTGGTTCCGGCGCGGGCTACGCGACCGAGACCCAGCACGGCCATTATCTAACGACATGGAGCGTGATCTAGAACGAGGACCGCGAGAACGACTACGAGACATCGTGCCTGTTCGGTGAAGAGACAAGCGGGTCGGTAGCGCGTTCCTATAATGCCTATGGTTAATTAACAACACAAAGGGGAGATACCGCTGCGCACTCCGTCACGGTCATCTTACTGTGCCCACTGAAGCAGTCACGGATTACGTACACTGGTCAGTGGCGAAAAAGGTACGGAGAAGGAGGTCACGCCTTGTCTGTGAAGTGACTGTGAACGAGGCCAGCCAGCCCCGTTGTGGCTGCGCGTGTTCTGTGACCGATTCAGACGTGGCTGCGCTCCGTCGTGTGCTGAATGTGGAGCTGATGACGTTGAACAAACTTAATCTCAGGTGTCTGTTCTTAGACATTCAATATTGACTGATTTTCATCCAGGTTAATAGCCTCATTTATCTGATATCCAGTTCGTGATCGAATCTCTAATTGCTGTGGCTGTCTAGCCCTTTCGACATACCAAAAATCAATACAAACATATTGCAAAATTCCGGGTTTTCATTGCATGATATTGGGTCGTGACCGGTTTTGTTGCCGACGTCTCCATCACTCAACTTTGCGATGGTTAGCTGTAGCCCCGATTGTCGAATTGTTCTGCGGATTTTTGTTTTCATTTGGAACTGCTCTGTCCAACCACGTCATGTCTGATCACTGGAAACATTCCATTTGTGGCGCGGTTGAATATTTCGTCAAGGATCAGATGGCTGGTCAAGATGGAGTAATACCATCTGCTCATGGCTTCACATCTGTCAAGTGACTAAGCACACTCTTCCTTAGTCCCATGATTTCGCCCATGTTGATCGAGTCAGACAGATGGCGATACGACTAGCCAAAGAAGAGGGGTTAGACCCTGATTCAACTCTGGTCGTTGAACTCAGCGCGCTTCTCCACGACGTTGGCGATTACAAATATTCGGGGGATGATGACGCCGGTCCAGAACTCATCCAGCCCTTTCTCCAATCTCAGAACTGTCCTAGTCATATAATCGATCGTGTTATTTCAGTGGTCGAATCTATTGGTTTCAAACACGAACTAGAAAATGGCCGTCCTCAAATGACCCCTGAACTGGTTTGTCCCATTCAAACCCACCTTCGTTTCAACGACAACTTACCGATTCTTCGTTCAGGAGTGTGTCCAAGACGCTGACCGATTAGATGCAATTGGTGCGATTGGGATCGCACGTTGCTTCACGTTTTCCGGGTATCAATCGAATTGTAAATCACCGGTATCCTCCAACTTAATCGCGCTTATTTAGTGCAAGAAATCGCCCAATCCACGATGGTTCTTTCGAACCAAATACTTGTGATGATCCAAAAACCTATGGAGACAAGAATCGTGGAACAGCAATCAATCACTTCTACGAGAAACTGCTGCTCCTTAAAGACAAAATGGTGAAAATTCAAATCTGGCAGGCGACTGTGAACAATCAATGAATCAGATGTACAGAATACCCCATCTGGGAAGAGGATGGCCGCCGGTCGCCATGATTTCATGAAGGTATTCCTACAGCAATTCCAAGGGGAAATGAACGCCGTTGTGTAGTCTGCCATACAGACGGATTCCCCCATTTTATTGTATTCTCTGTTAGGAATCAAGATTTAGTGGTCTGATTCGTCTCGTGATCATAATAAAACTTTCGCTGGAAATCAATGAACGCCCGTTGCTCTGCAATGATGTCTTTTGTATCCTGCAAATCGTTAACAGCTTTCGCCAATTCCGATATTTTCCTGGATAATTGGGAAAACGCTGTTTCGAGATCAAGCGTCAGATTGGCCCCTGTTGTCTCAACGCAGGTTGGTCCCTGACGTGATATGACGACCGATCCGGAAATATCCTCATCATCTGCGAATCTGACTCCTCTGCCGGCCTCTCTTGTGGCGCCACCGTTGTGTGAGTGCAACGAGACAGATCCACATTCGTGAGAACCAGCGCTATTGGCGTCGTTGCGTTCAGTCGAGTCCGGCACTGTATTGGAATTATTTATCAGGACAAGAGAGTCATGATGATCATGATTTACATCTTCCGATCCTGCATTGCAGATTTAGGAGTGCCACTAAATATTTTAAATCACTTTTACCAATCGCCTCTATGTCCAAGCTGCGATAGCAGCAAAATCTATCTTTAACAAGGAGCCGTTTAATCTCCCTTATTTGTTCAGTATTGGACAATGATTTGGATGTTTCAGCAAACATTTGAATGTGTGAAAGTTTATATACCGAAGAAGTTCATAAAATGGAGATACTTTTTCACCCTGCGAACTGGGCACACGGTCCATATCTCTCAATATAGAAAGGTGATATAATGGGACCGGAGTGCTTAATCAACCTCAACGTCATGGTACATTGATTAGGTCAATACGGTATGTGGTGTGCTGGAGCAACAGCGATATTGTGGAACATTTTTGAGAAACCAGTTGCGATATAGCAATATCTGGCGACCATAATGTCAATCCGACCAATGCTACAGACACACCATGCCAGGGCGATTCCACTCGCCAACACCTATTTGATCTCTCTACGTTGTTGTGTTGATGCGACAGTATAGAAGCAGCTCCTTTTTGATGGTGTTAACATCATGGTTGCTGGATTTCGATTGATATTGGTATTTGGTTTGCGGAATGTTTCAAACGTTGAAACGTCGACTTGCTAAAAAGGCAGTTTTGTCCCGACGATCAATGTGATGATCAATATTCGGTCAACACCTGCTGAATACAAGGGAATTATCCCATTCCCTCTTGAATGGCTTCGCTCGAAATATTCATTGTTGCTGTTAACGAGCCTCGAATACTCGTTCTCAAACGTTGGTTTGATTCTACAATACCAGCATGAATTTCAAACAGCTTGCTGGCGGGAGGTTCACCGTTCCGCGAGAGGATCTGTTCACGATGATCGAGACCAAGTTCGAAGCCCAGTTGGCCTTATCTAGACGAAACTGGCGTTTATTAACTTATGAAGTAATTCTTTGCAATAGAATATCCGGATCCTCACTCCACTTCAAATTTGTTGGGCATATAAAACTTTGCTCCACATAGCAAAATAATTTGTGGAGTTGTTATGTGCCGAGCTCAAAGAGAACAGAAATTTCTTGTGGAATAGAAGGGAAAAGCATTGGAAAATGTTATCAACTTTGAAAAAAACATACTTGAAGCAATTTCAGTGTTTGATTGTTGTCTTTCTTCGTTGATAAACGCCGTTGTAGTCTAGTGAGGCCAAACGAGCTTTGAACTTGGAATCGTCTCCGGCCAGTGAATTGGCCGCATTCTTCAAACCCGTATGCAACTCAACGGCGTGGAAAGTTTTGTTGGTTAATCGTATCGAATGCATTCTCAAAATTGTGAATAAAACCTGTCAATAACACGCTGCCAGCAAGCTGTTTTTGCAGTCAGGTGTTAAATAGTAGGCTGTCTGTAATCGAAGTAGGCCTTATGTACGTGGGCTTTGATGGGTTTGTTCAACGCGAAATCGCAGACCTGAAAGATAAAGGTAATTTCTTCAGGAAAAAATTTGATCCACACCGTTCCCCTTGAGCTGGAGTGAATTTTCTCGAGCCGTTCGGTCTAGGCCTCCGCAAAAGGACCCATCGAACCGACCTCGCAATTTGCCGAGGGTGTCGGGGCCATCAGACATTGAAAGGACGTCGTTGATCAACATGAAACTGCACGACGGAGCCTCAGTGGTTGTAAAGCAGAA
>OUQQ01000298.1:0-23404 GCA_900404475.1 Spongospora subterranea | reverse complement strand
CATGGATGGAGGTGACCTGTGACCCAATTGCTGGGACGGATCAGTCGTTTTCACAGTTCTGGTCAAGAATTGCCCAAAACTTCACCAAAAAGCGTGGCGAAAACGCCATCATTCGATCGTTGAACACGTTGCAATGCCATTGAAAGTCTTTATCGAAATCTATCAGCAAATTTGCTGGAATCCTAAACCGACTGATGAACGACTTGCCATCTGGGTGGAATGAAAAACAGGCGATCGATGAGGCAATGCATCGATACAACGATGACATGAAAACGTCGTTCCGGTACATGGCCGGCTATAACTTACTAAAAACGTGCCCGAAGTTTATGCTCTTCAAAAAGTCCAACGAGATACGGACCGATGCTGACCCAACAGCTGGTCTTTTGAATAAAATACGGATCGAATTGAAGAAGGGCCTCCTGTATGCGAAGATATACAGGCTTTGCCATCCGAAACCGTCTCCGGAACTGTTCTTCACTATACGTCGAATGCTTTACAAAGTAATCTTGCATCAAACGAGTGTGTGCTTGAAGATGATTTCGCTCAATGTTGCCCCGTTTACCCACTCGTGAACCACCATGAGAGGGAGTATGGTCCAAACGATACTGTATATCATCTAAGTCATCAAGCTCCATCACAATCATCGCATATTGCTCAATCTCATCGTCGCTAGAAGACTCAGAAGACGACATCTGAGAGAATACACCACGGGATACACGCCGGCGCGGTGCGGAATTTTACCCTCGTGAAGTGTAAAAGAATGCGCGCGGCTATTATTTTACACCACGGATACACCCAACCGGTGGATATGCTCTTATGGCACAGTGTGAGGTCAGGAACCGCCCTACAATCTGGAATGTGTGCGCTCAAAGTTGGTACCGTAGACCCATATCGGGGGAAGACGGTAGGAAATTCCTAGATTGCGTCCTAGATCTACATAGGCCACAGAGTAGGACTAGGAATTATTTAGGACACCCAATCAGATTGCAGCTTTCAAAAGGGATCGTAACTGCAGGTAGTAGAATGTCCAGCAAGAGGGAGTCAAATTTTAAGGAGAACGAGGATGTTGCTTTGTGCAAGGCCTTTGCCGAGGTCACAACCGATGCATCGGTTGGGACTGATTAAACGGGGGACGTCTTTTGTTTGAAAATGTCTGCCGCGTTTGACAAATATGTGGGAGATACTGTATCAAATCGCTCTGCCAGCTCACTTAAGGGACGTTTCAAAAATCATATCCAGCCAACTGTTCAGAAATACGTCGGCTGTCTTACGGCAGTGTTCAAGGTCTATCATTCTGGATGGAATTTGGAAAAATTACGCCATGGCGGCGAAACAGAATTTCGCTGCCGACTACATGAAGATGTTTCCGTTTGAACAATCGTACTTGCAGTTAAAACATTTGCCAATGTTCGAAGTTCTAATAAATACAATGTCACCGCAAGTCCTGACTGATTGGCGAGCGGAAGATGAATATGTTGCATGAACAGAATATTATCATGATGGAACAGGTATCAACTCGGTCACATTGTATCTATTGGAACTTCGAACATTGGCAAATGTTTTGACTGCAAATACGATTGTTCAAACGGATTTGGGTAAGAAAACTATGCATTTGTGCATCGTTCATAGCACGGCGATCAGACTCCAGCCGATCAAGCTTGAGCCGCTCAGCTTTGAGTGTAAGCTTTTCCTTTTCAGATTGCGCAGCTTCATGAATCTCACCCTGAATCGTGGACATCAACTGATCAAGCTTTTCGCGCTTGGTGATTTTGTGCTTTTTCTTTTAGGGTGCACATTTTCGCCCGCATCCACATCGCTGTTGTCATCATCAGAGTCTTCAACTGACGTGGCAAGAACTAATGGGTGTGTGGTTGAACATAGCGGAGCTGCTGACACAGGAAGCATCGTTCATCAAAGGCAACAAAGGACCTGCGATAGAGATTCGCTGTGAACTAAAGACATTTAAGGCATGGACTCGAAACGCAAATTCGATGTAGTCGAGGAATTTATTGAACGTGAACAGTTGCTGCTGGACATTATGGATGATTATATCAGTCTCCAAAAACACAGTGATATTATCAGACGGCTTGTTGCCATTGACCGGTGGTTAGTTTTTGCCACGTCAGTTGAAGAATCTGATCCATCGAGTCCATCTCATCTGCCTTGAATGTCTCTCAAAGAAGCTCATAACGCGAAATCTTTATCGCAGGTCCTTTTTTGCCTTTGATGAACGATGCGTCCTGCGTCAGCAGCTCCGCTACGTTCGCCCACACACCCGTTGTTTTGCAATGGGCTGCCTCCCACGGTTTCATCTGGTTAACCGTTCGAAGAATTGCAACACGAAGGCAAATTTTTTTCGATCATGGAACTTGGGGGACTTGAAATCCGCAAATAAAAATGTGAATCGGTGACTGGCGCCTGCTGCCTTAGATTGAATCCAGCCTGATCTGGATCGCAAGGAATTAAATCCATGAAGTACTCCTCGTCAAATACGAAAAATCCCGATAGCTATCTGAATCTGAAAAATGAATTTTCGATATGCTAATCTGCGAATTTGTAGGAGGCGGCACGGTTTTTATGATTTAGCCCTGACTGAAGCGACTGGATGGCGCTACCGAAATCTTTCTAATGGAGTCGCCAATTCCAGCGCCGGACCCTTCAGCAGGCTGATGATTAAGGCGGATTTGTCCATGTCTGGAATCGTTGACTGACCCGATCGATTCAAAATCAAATTACATTGGTTGATGAATGACCACTCTTCAAATCTGTTTCCGTCATATATCTCCAATTGTGTGGAGTATCCTATAGAATGGATTATGTTGAGTTTCATCGAAGATGGTGATCTGTGGCGTTTGTTCGGAGTCATATTCCGATTTAACATCAATATCAGTAGTCAATCCATTGAGCAAATACCATCATGACAACGGTTAATCACCTGCGATTGGGGTTAACAATTGACACAAACCGACTGCACATTTGACGGCCAATTCCTGACCACAAAACTTGATCTGCCCATCATTTATTACTCATGTCGTCGCGCTCCAGATCAATGAACTAAAAGCATTACGTGTTTGGGAGAACCAAAGTAAATTTGGCGCCTGACCCATCGAATGGAGATGTTCGATGTTAGCAGTGATTATTATCGTCATGTGTTTAAAAAGACCTTCAGCTGATGTTGCCAAACGACTTCATATTCGGGATTGGCACCGGCGTCAACTCATTGTCGCTATCGAGGGAGTACCGGTCAGTTTTGAAAGAGCCCTGTAAGGAGTGCAAACTGGCAAAACCTCATCCTGTAGGGACTCACGTTCTTCGTCCTCAACAAGCTTTCTTCAAAAGGCTGAACATGATCGTGAATGGTGGTCAGAAAGCGTAATAACCGATTTGAATCGCGGAAGGAAGTCGATTGATTACAAGGTTGGAGATTTGGTCTACCGTCATTTGATAGGTCTTGAATTATCGGTAATAAACCACCGTCACCTTATTCAACCTGAGATAGTCACCAGAAACTCGTTTAGTCCCATCAGGGTTATCAAACACGGTCACTGGGGAAGCCCCCCCATGGCGACTTAAATGGCACCACGTTCCCAGTCGCTAATTTTTCGTCAACATAAACATCGATAATCCGCCGGTCTGTTGAAGACGTTCGATAAGGTGTCGACGGTGGACAAAATCTCCAACCGTGTAATTCAATCAACTTCCTTCCGCGATTGAATCGGTTATTACGCCTGAAGTCGAGGCGATCTTGAAAACGAAGACGACGGATATCTCCTCGTTTTGGGGATGTATGTTGGCGGGACGTGAGTCCCTACAGGATGAGGTGTCGCCAGGCTGCATTTCTGGCTGTTTCAAGACATTGATTCCCAGAGCACGATCAGCGATGAACACAATTTTCTACCCCTCCTGAGTCTATAGTGTTGGAGGTGATCGCTCAACCATTAATGGGTCATCGAGTACAGCAGATCCCGACGTATCAACAGGGGGTGAAGGCGTCACACCCTTTATAGAATGGTGTCCTCGATTAGAACGGCCGTTGACCATCAACCAGGTCAGAGGGACGGTATCCTATGCTATTACAAAACCCACATTGACGTTCATCGAGATAGGTTCGAAGATATCGGTCGGTCTTGAACCAATTCATGACCAACACCTGAATCAATTAATTGCACTTCACATTGCTCAAGGTATCGGATCGCGACCGTTTCCACCCTCTGAAAATGACTCGAGTTGGGGCGGGTTCAGGTTCGTGTAAATCATGTTTATCATCGCCACGTTCTATCTGTATTTCGTCTATGCGACTTGATAAGGTGATCACTTCCCCATATCTGGGGTTAGCACCATCTTACCCATGGAACAGATCCCTGATGGCGTCTTCCATAGTCGAGCGCGATCACTGATCGTCAACGACAATCGCATATCAGACGTTGATCGTGTTCCCCCGACTCTAGAGCACTTTATCGCCAATGGCAACCGGTCGGTTTCCATCATCATCGCCATTGCAGATCAGCATCACTTGACGTGGAACGACCAGGATCAGGTCGCTGAACGGTGAACTGTTCAGTGATTGCCCAGCGCGATTATGGACTGTTGAGCTGGCGTACAACTCCATATCGTCGCTCAAAATAACTCCATCGTGTTCCCAGGTCCCACCATCATTATTCTCCCTCGTTCATCCCTGCGTAATCCCCATCGTTGTCGTCGCGCCTCAGATCCGATGCCTCGACCTGTCCTACAACAATCTCGTCGATATCGAGTCGGTGATCTCAGGGCTGTCGACCATGTCGTCTCTATCAGCCCTCGATCTGATCGGGAATCCGATCAGCCTCTTGCCCAGATATCGACAGCTGATCGTGACGGCGTCGCCTCAGTTGGTCACGTTTGATCGGATCGCAATTGTTGCCGATTTTCGCGCGTCGGCTAAACCGGTTAATCACCAAGGTCCCACAAACTCCAAACTACAGCCGAAACAGAAATCGATTCTGACTTCCCAAAGTTGTTTCAGAGGATTTATCGGCATGTTTCGGTATTCGTGTGATTTCCGCCGATATTGCCGTTGACGAGGTCCAACCGGTGCACATCGCTCTCCCATTCCAATATTCCAAACGGTTCCGTGAATTGTGGCCACAAACTGATGATTGTCCAACGAGGGCTGATACGGTTTTCCCTCCCCTGATAGGATTCACTATCGGTGTGAGGTTCGCGTTCCCGACCACGACGGCTTGATCGTTGAGAGCGACGCCTTAACGGTCCCTGGCCAGATCACGTTCGCTGCAGGATTCGTCCAGGTCCAATTCACACCGTCGACACAATGGCGAGATCTTCTGCACAGTCTGTTCATCGGTATCATATCGAATTTTATCCACAGGTTAATGAATTTTATAGCGACGGGAATCAACATTGCGCTGTTCAAGATCGTGACGGAATCGTTCAAAACAATCCGATCGCAAGCGCCCCCCGTGGACGATTGGCAAGATCAGCAGCACCAGTTTGAGGTACTGCCCTTGCGAGTGTTGAGCCATGAACGCTGACCGAGCGTAGGAATTTCTTGGATGTGGTCACGTTCCGACTCGAGATCGTATTCTAAAGGCATCGGATTCGTTATTGGTGTCGTCGTTATTACAGAATATCAGGATTCCATTATATCAAACAGGTTGATTGGCTTCATATTTTTTCCATCGACCGCGACGCCTTACGAATTTGGTGGATACAGATTCCAATCCCAGGGCCCAATGGAGTTTGGTGCTCGGTCGGGAAACGGGATCGTATATTAGTGCAGATTTGTGCCTCAATCATCAATTCGGTGAAAAACAAGTTATGAACAAAGATTAAACGGCTTGAAAAAACAATAATTGAATGCACTCGAGTAGAGCAGAATCAAGGTAAATGCGAGGAAATCTGAGATCGAGACAGTAATCGAGGAATATAATAAAGAATTTCAACGCGATGCATGGGCCCTAAACACCGTTATCGCATAGACGTGGCGTTGGCCGAAAACCGTTCATCTCCGCGTGACAAAGCCTTATTCAAGCTTCAACGCCAAGTCAAGAGAATTTGGATAACTAATATAGCTATTGATTTGTGATTTTATAAGGATGTAAATTACCAGTTAACATAATGGAAACAAAACGGTTGGTCAGGAACTCGGAAAGATGATGATCCTCCTGCATCGTCCGATATCGACGACAAAGACACAAACTCTAATCGATTGAATTTGCCTGTCAACATGTCAAAGACAGTAGTACCAGATTTTTCAAAATACGGAGGTACCATGGGACGTCGAGTCGATTCTGACTCTGATTCCGGCGACCATATGCCGCATTTCGACTATTATTGACACTTTCTTTTTGTTCACTTTATAACGCCCTATACCATTTGCAAACATTCTTGTCTATTTTTGTAATACCATATCTAACGAAAAATAAGAGAATGTATTTTGAAGAAAGAATAGTAGCAAAATGTAGCATCGGGCACAACAAATGATGTTTCTAGAATGTACTACGAGAAAGATACAGTCTACAGAAAACAATTATTTTGATGATGACCCAAAATTACCTCGATATATTCCTGGGTCTGAAACCTCTCCTTGAGAATCCGATGACGAAGACTGGACATTGAAAAGTCTCGGAATTAAGGTTTGAGGTGGATCATTAACCAAAGCGTAAAGCACCTATGATCAAGTAAATGGCCGCCGCGTCACCTTTGATCAAAGCGAAGCATGAACTGAACTAAACTTGATAACAATGGAATGCAACAAACGAATTTGATGTTCTTATCAGCGCAGAGAAAATGCACGTTGCGAGGCTCTAGAAATAAATCAATATTGGTTTCGCGAGACTATGCTTACGGTCTGATCAGGCATGAACCGAAGATACCGATAGTATGAGAGGCGGAATAGGGCATAATTCGAGAGCGACGAGCCTTTCCGCCAGTAGCTAACTTGCAGACAATACACGCCATCAAAACGTACATGTGGTACACTCATGAACAACTACCCACAAATATTGTTAGAACCCAGATCTGCAGGGAAAACAAGCAACACTAAACAGGTCGACTTTTTCAATCGAATGATACGCCAACGAATAACAAAGGTTTGGGGAATTCTGATGCAATACCATGGCGGTTAATGATAATAACTAACCTCTCTCCACGATAATTGCCTACCTAACTGAATATCCCTACCAAACATCGCCACGCAAACGGATTGCCAGATGAGATTGCGGTGGCCATTGCAATTCCAGGACTTGCATACGGCGGAGCACCTCGCAATACTGTGTTGATTCTCAGATTCCCATGAAATATTTTGAATCGGAAAATGTACCTGTATCCATCTAAAAATGAAAACACCCAGAATAACTGATCGGAATCTATCACTAGACCACTATGACAGAAGAACTCAATGTCGAACTAAATCACCAAGAGTACTTATGGACTGAACTGATTATCATCGCAACCACGACTGATTGAAGCGCCATCATCGCAGTGTACAGGCGCCCGATGATCGCCACTGAACCCGGGGATCGTCAATGGCGACATCCGCGGCAACGTCGCCATGATCAGGTTCCTGGGGTACGGACGGATATCCACCACAGATTCCGCCCCGATCTTAACTTGACTGAACAGGCGAATGAGGTTCTAGAACAAGTACCGATAGATGTTATTGCTGAACAAAAGACGCACCTTCTACTATCGTTACCAACGACACATGTAACAGTATGTAACATGCAGCTGTTACACTGGTCACTGTCGTATTCACAGAGTCACGTCATCTGGGGCGTTCGAAGTGGCTTTCACGACTTGAGTTCGCAAATATGTTGGCGCTCTTGGCAGAGTCGAAAGAGTGAGCCATTTTCAACAGTAGCAACGCGGGGTACATAGGATGAAGGAAGAGCGGTGCACATTCTTGATGCGATTACCCGGCTTTATGATCGTGCTTTGGAATCAACTAGAGCAAATCAAAAGAATCCTGATCGAAGACCTGCAGCAACCATTCTTGAGAGAACGGCTTTTTTGAGTTTGTTGGTAGTGTCAGGTGCAGCGCAATCAAAGAAGTCATCTAATGTACTTGTCCTCATAAGATCACTTGTTGTCGAGCCATCGGGCTTCTACAAAACGAATGTGCACCATCATATAATGTGTTATAGAGAGCGGAACAATTAAACACACACAAATTATTTTGAAAGAAGTGCAAATCTGCAAAAAGCGGTTGTTTTTTCCAAACCAAGTGCAGAAGGTCCAGTGCCAAGGAGAGTCGTTCCATGAAATCGCATTTTTTGTATTGAGTTGTCCTCCGCTGTTTATCAATAGGCCGTTCGAAACTTATATTGGAAACTACGTACATGGCTATTTGGATTGTTAAGGTCATATTGCTGTTTTGCTGTGTTTATCGTTTACAGGATGGACATCGCACAGTTCCCATTTTGCAGACGAAGTAATTTAGAATTGTGATTTCCACTATTTCCTCGGCGGTGCCACTTCTCGTCACATGTAGTCGTTCAGTAACCTCCTCCTCGTCACCAAGTCATTGCCAAACGGTCATTCAGTTCCCTGCACCGTTTCGCACAGAATCAATTGTTTGAACGATGCAATTCATGACATTTCTCGCCGCTAGCGATTGCCACTGCCAAAGTCGTTCCGCTCAATAAGATGATCAAGCAAGAGGATGGCAAGTTACAAGAGACTGGTGGCTTTTTTTTTAGAAACAGATTTCGCGGCATCATCTGACAATGACATCGTCGAAGACGTAGAAAACGAGCAGCTGAATGAACACGAGTCGGAAACGGAGACGGCGGCAGGCCTCTCGATCACCGTAAACTTTCAACTGTCGGGACAGCAGGTAATTACAGATTCCAATCGGAATACACTTTACGACAGCAAGAAGAACATGGAGGGCATGAATGGTTACAAAGGGGGATGGATGATGCTGCTTGGAAGTGATGGCAAATCAAATTCGTAGATCCGAACGGCAAGACAGTTTGGACTCAAGCATGAATAACCTCCTGGAATTTTGGTGTTTCTGATGTCTCGTTTCCGATTGTGGTTTTGAATAAACGGATTTCACGGAGTACAGCACACCTCTCTCGCAGATCTGACTGAACCCCCATTGATGGATATCGAAGACGAGGAAGATAGGGGCCTGGTCATCGCAAGGATAGGCGTGCCAGCGTGGCGCCTGCCGTCCTGGCACGTACAGTCCCTGGAGCTATTGTTACTGCTGAACATGACTGGGTCCGAGTATGTCGTAGAACATGAACCATACGGATATTCATCAAGGTGACACACAGTTCATGAATCCAGGTATGCGAGGACGTGCCTGACGATAGTTACATCAGTACCGGCAGCTTGCCGTCATGCGAACCTAGAGACGGAACAATCCTTTCCAGCGCCCAGTCGATTCGGTATTTCGCAGACCTCCTTGATCAGAAAGTGCAACAAAATGATGCAGTCGCGTACCGAGTTTTATGCCAAGATCGTTTATTGCCGTTTTGCGATCGATGCTTATTTCAGGTCAATTAACAGTCGCCTATTTACTAGTACTAACTATGGCTTCAGTGCGATGAAAACTTCCACAGATTAGCTTTTGCGTTATTTCGCTCTGTTCCCTTTCCAGTCAACAATATTCTCCCTCGCCGCTTTAGGAAAGCTTCTATGGCACGAGACGTGGCGTCAGGAATAACAAGCGATGCCGAATTTCTTGAACGTTGCCGTCAAGTGCTAGATGCATGTTGTGCAAAGCTGGAATCGGTAGACAATTGAAAGCTTCTTGTAATCGGTCAACAGTTTGAATCAACTTGCGTACGGCACAGAGCGGTGGCCCATTTATTTTAGGATCATCGCCGGTATCATGCGATGCGTCATTAGTAGCTTTCATTATGTTTGCGAACCATTGTCCGATAACCACTCCCGATCTTCCTTCAATGATCCCGTCATCTCTTCAAAATTACGCCCAGCAAGTTCTTGAAAAGTACCCCAGATTAAAGGTCGAACAAGGTATGCTCTGTTTTTTTGTAATTAGTTCTCGCATAGTTCGGCTGACATTTTTTTCATTCCAGACGAACCCGAGAAATACTCCAATTACGCTCAGTTTACATCGAGGACGCGAGACATCCCTATTGAGACGCCCACACCAAAGCCCGCTCCCCCTCCTCTAACAGAAGAAGAACTCGCCCATCAACGAAGCAACCGTATCGCCTTGGGCGTTGCGGCAGCATCGTTCGTCGGTTTCGTCTTATTCGGTGGACTGTTTCGCAAATAAATCAACCACCACCACCACTAGTACTACCCCTATTGTATGGCGATACCCAAATAGGATACGCAAGTCGCAACGTCCCCCCAGTGCATTTATACACGCGAATATATATATGGGTAACACAACACTGAGCCCTATTCTTTACCACCACCACCACCACCACCACCACCACGTCATTTTAACGGGGACCTGTTCAATATTGGAAGATGAGGACTAGCCCGAGGCGGAGATCAGCGGAAGGCGGGTCGACCTCGGTGCCCTCAGAATCGCACCCGACGGAGGCCGTATCCATCGTATTTAACTGTGCATTCTGTACAAGGCAACGCGCCAGCGGCCAGACAATTGATCAGTGTCCGCACCATTTCTATCCGTCCGTTCCGGTGGAATCGGCGGCAAAAACGGACGCCGTTAAGCGGAATGGATTGTTCAAAAAAGTCTGTTTCACCGATGAATGTTTATGTGCGATGACAAACTGAGTGACGGGTGATTAGAAATTGCTATCAACGTCGATGTCGTCGACGAATTTAGCGGAGCTCGATCTACATTCACTTCAGATCGATCGATTATTCACATCGGCCGCGAAAGGGGATCTGGAGACCATTGAATGGTTGATGCTAAGTGGAGTTAACGTCTGGCAGAACGATGCAGTATGTTTCGCAATTCGAATACCACTATGGCTCATTGCGCGATAGGAAGGCCGCAATATCATGCATATCGCAGCGGCCCAAGGTCGAATTAGGATTGTTGAGTTCCTGATATCCCAGAACGGTGATGTTAATGCTGAAGATGTTTGGGGATATACGCCGATTGCATGTGCTTTGAACAACGGTCACTTTTCCGTCGCCGAATTACTTGTCGCTAATGGAGCCAATAAACCCAGCATTGGATCTCGTACTGATCTTTGCCTCAAGGTCTGTTTACTTGCGTCTCAAGGCTGTCTGGGTTAGTTTTTTTCAAATCGCTTATGACTCGGAGTGATAAAATCTTTCGTAGATGAAATAAAGATATATGCAGCTCGAGGAGCGGATATGTCATTGGGCGACTACGATCATAGGTAAGACCTTTGACGTTGCCGTCTCCAAGTTTCAATTTTATTTCAGAACTCCATTGCATCTTGCTGCGTCGGAGGGGCATTTAAGTATTTGCAAATATCTACTCGAAGTTGTTGGAGTTCCTATAGATTGCATTGATAGATTTGGATCATCCCCATTGCAGGGGGCAATGGACAACAATCGACTTTCCATAGTGCAGTAAGCGACAGTCATAAATTGGGCCATCCTTACATGTAAACTGTCTGTTCCCAAATTGTAGCTATCTCCAGGAACGGGGGGCCACAATAACTGATATCCAAAGTAAAGTGGTGTTATATAAGCTTTCCCAAGCTTGCGCCGACCAGAACTTTGATCAGATAAAGACACTGGTTGAATCGGATTCCTTTGATGTCAACTTGACCGACTATGATGGTCGGACGCTGCTGCATTTAGCTGTAATTCACGGTAAATCATTTGTTTTTTTTAGCTTCCCGCAACAATCAACCCGTTCTAGGTCATTCAGAAATAGTGTCATATCTTCTTAGTAAGGGCGCCAAGACAGATATTCTCGACAAGTTTGGAAACGATGAATATTGTTGAACACAGATTTACAGTTTCGTAGGTGGGGGGCAGATTGCTATCACGAAGCAGCTAGGCGAAATTTTCGTGAAATCATGCACTTACTGGACCCTGATAATAATTGTCCTCTTAAGCAGGCGAGCCCGCTCGATGACTTATCAAATGACCTGGGCAAAGACGACCTTGATAATTGTTGCTTGCGTTTCGGCCAGCGTAGAAGTACCAGTAAGATAGCATCAAATCCTGGGTCTTTGTGCTTAACCGTTTTCCAGTTCATACCGCGTTGCTGCTTGCTGTTGAATTCATTGTCTCGTCCTCTACGTGGGCATTTGGGGAAATTTGGACTGCCAACCGGCATCGTCTAGCACTTCAATGTTGTCATGACGCGTTTTCTGTTCCTGGCAAACACGATGACGCGATTGGGAAAAAATTGAATAAATTTCACTCAGCGAATGCATCGCTGCTGGTGGAATCCTCCGTTTTCTTCGCTGGTGCTCCTATTCGAAATGGTTTCTCATAATTGTTATCGTAAAGGGCCTTCGTCTGACCAGGTCGCCTCAGGTAAATCGGTTTGGATTGAGGATCTGCGGGCGATCAGCCAAGCTGTATTCTTTTGCGCGCCCATGGCGCGGAGTAGCGGCTTGTTTTCGGCCGCCACAATTCCTGTCCGCGTCCTCAACTCTTCTGACCAATTTTTTGCTTTTGCAGTTCTTTTTGTTAGTCATGCCACAGTTTTTTCACAGTGGATGCTTACATTTTTCCAGAAAGATTGCCCTTCCAAAAAGTCAGAAGCGGAACTTCTACAAGCGGAGAATGTACTGGCGATGACGTCCTCCTTGTTGGTGGCTTGCGCTCAGTTGCACGACGATGATGTAAGAACTAATGGGCTGTCTCTTCGCTAAGCTCAGATTTGAAACAGGTATCACGAGTCGGATACTTGGAGACGGTGTCTAGTTTTTTACAAAATTACTCAGTAATGAAGACACCCAATCGTGATTCAGTGCGTTTTCTCATTGTCGTAATAGGACGAACGATCGTCCATAGCAATGCCGTCTCGCCTCTTGGAGTTTATGATGCAACTTCTGATTAGATTGCGAATCGTCGAGCAGTTTGTGTCCTGGGGAAAATCGATGATCAGCGAAGACCACAAAGCTTCGATGCTCCTTCTTCTTTGGTTAGTCAAACATGTTAAATCGTGCGAGTCCATAGCGGATCAACTTGTCTCCGTATTCCGTTATTTGTACACGGTTTCGCCATTAATGGTATGCGATGCACGTTCTCCCTTGCAGCAATTCAACGGTGAATTGAATTCTAGGAATCTGAAAGTCCCATCCGGAATCAAGCCGATCACGCCCTTGATGATTTGCGTGAAGCCGGTTTTGCTGTAGGTAGGCTTCCGTTTTTTGGTCCCGGGAAAGAATGGAGTCCTGTTTTTCCCCATATAACAGCGCTAAAGAAATCCTTAGGTAAGCTTTCAAGAGCGTTTCGCGTATTTTATCTTTTTTGATGATCTCAGACGTCCGGGTTTTGGCACACCCCATCGATAGCACTGATTTTCTTTTGCAATTTAGCTAAAACGTATCAACAATCTAAGTGCAGACAAATTTTCGAATCAGAGTTTTTTCCACCTCCAGAAAGGTATAATTTTTCTCGTTGTATGCCAGTTTACCAATTCTGCTTCTCTAGATCAACGATAACTCTATCGTCGGGGGAAGCTTTTGATGCGAGTGGATCGCACTGTCTTCCTTCACCCGTCGCTCGCTCGAGATCTTTCAACAGCATATCCATGGATCCGGTATAATGACCTTAATTTGTTTTGTTCAAAACTTCTGCTCATTCCGGTTTAGGTGATTAGTGAGAGTGATTTGATATCGGAGCTGTGTACCAACATGCTGAGGACGTTGAATCCATCTGAATTGATTACGTCCTCTTCGTTGTTGCAACTACACAAATGCCTTGACCTAGAAGCCGGGACCAGCAAAGGCGAGTTTCGCTCCGGCCTTGTTGTTGGTTCCCATATGTTTTATAAGTTCTATCGAGTTTTCGCTCCGGCTGACGAGGTCGAATGTTTTTGAGGATGAAGAGCGGAACGGCACGCTAACTTGTCTACTCAGGTTCCGGAACTTATCCGGTTATTTGAAGATGAACTTCGGGCGACATCCGTTCGAATGCCCCCTGTCATGCATGCTTATTATGTGTTTGCCGTTATTGTATGCTATATCCACCCATTTGAAGATGGAAACGGACGAGTTGGTCGCATTATGGCCAATATGATTCTGAAATCGTACGGATATCCTCCTGTGTTCAGATCAAACCACAAGGTTATCACATTTGATGAGGTTATGGATCTTGTAATACAAGAAAGGCAAAGCCCTTAGTAAATATTTAACAACAAATTGTCCACGTAGAATGCCAATACACGCTGTCTTGAGCGATCATGACACTTTATATATTATAGATAAAAAACAAATCCCTCATACTATTAACAGTTTGATGCTCAACGGTCGCAGGCAACGATCTTCAGCATATCACAATGGATCGCCTCAAGATCCATTCGAACCTACCGACAAGGATTAAGTCCAAACACAATTAATTCCATTTCGTGATCAGTAACTGACAAGGGCATTTTCGATATACATTGTCCACACATTATCGCACAACCTGTAAGTATGTAACCCTCCTGAGAGTGTAACCTTGCTGTCGACATCTTCACGAAGAGCTCGATTGACACACTGAAACCAAGCATGTCAGCTGAGGTTTTCGCCCGATCAAGAAAATTAATCGCGAAAAACAGTCAAGGATGCACAAGGTTCACGGTAACGGCACTCAAATAAGGCGAACAAACCCGATCAAATTCATGAAGGATTTTCAAGGCAGTATCAGAATCGATTTGATCCGAATCCACCATCTCCTGTAGCGAATCTTTCAGGGTCTCTCCCAGTGTTGAGTTCCGATAGAGGATGTAGGAATGGGCTGATTGCCCTGCAGCAGGGGCGCCCTTGCTCATTTCAGGCTGACAATATTAGAGAATAAAGGCGCTTCGGCCGAAGAACCTAGACAGGACAACCGCTGGCGATTGGCAGACAGGATATCGCCGACGGATAAGCTCGGCGGCGCTTGATTATCTTGTGCCTTGGCTGGCTGAACCTATCTGGTCTGTTACCATGGGCAATGACTGCGCCAAGTCGCGCATTTGCCAACTCTGGCAGAGCTACAATTCTCCAGGTTTCAACGCAGCATCAAAGTGAATGAATTTTTTTTCAACCAAACTTATTCGAAATACACCCTTTGGGGAGTTTACTGATTGTGAATAATCAATCCAACCCTGTAATTATGCCTCATTGACTGAGTCAGTTAACAAAAGACGACCGTCGATGATCAGAAGCTGCCTCTGCAAAGTGGACTCTCTTTGTCGATTATTTGAAGAGTTTTGCATTCGGCGACGAACGCGTTCAGACTTGGCCGACTTTAGTACGTACAGATTCAATTATATCGGTCTCTATTACCTCAATTCGGAATCCGTGATCGACAAGCAATGTTTGGCGCCTTGCCTGCTGCGGTTGCTCCATAAACTAGGCTTCTCCTTTAATCTACCTTCGAACTTTCAGGTACCGTTGGCAACCCCCATATATAAATCACATCGCAGGAATTTCTGCAATGTTTGGGCAGTGCATGTTTCAAACTCTCAAGTGTTGTCTGCGTCCCATCCGCTCATTGCTCCTTTCAACAGGGAGGCATGTGAAGGCGGCGACATCGACTCTCTCGCTTGGTTAATTTCTTATCGCCTCCCATATTTTTATCCAAATCTTTAGTCATATCCTTCACTTGCTTAATTACGTTTTCTACTGTTTCTTTCTTTTATCTTCTTCCTGATTAGTCATATCAACATCCTTTATAGGTTCTGGTCTTACCTGCATCTTTTTAAATTAACTCGTATCGCATGTCAACTTTTTTATCTTGATTTCCCTCAAATCTGTTTTTTAGGGTCCGCTCCGTGATTTTTTACAACATCCTCTCCCAGTCCTTACCTATTAGTCATTACAGTACTACTGGTTTTACCCTTGCCTTTCCGGATTCATATCAATTCACTCATTTTTTTACCTTTCCGAATTCGTATCAATTTTTACTCATTGTTTTACGAAAAGCATTGTACATGAAAAACACATTGTAAATGAAAATTCAACCTCTGAAATTTCCGCAATTCTGTGGAATGGCACTTTTTTTGAGGACGCTCCATCAAAGCGATTAACGATGATGTTAAAACTGGGAGGATGTTGTAATAGAATTTTTTTGAGCGGACCCTAAAGATTCAGAATTACTCCAGTTAAGAAAGCAAATCCAAAGAAAAACTGATTTTGGTTGAAATTCAGGATAAAAAAGTTGAGGATGCAATAACGAATAACTGTAAGGAGATGAGCGTAAGACCAGAAGCTATGCAGGATCTTGATATGACTACGTTAATGAAGAAAAGATAAAGAAGATGTTCAGAATAAAAAACATTCTAAAGATTTGGAAAAGATAAGGAAGAGGATAAGGTTTTAATTAAGCAAGTTAGTCGATGCCGCCGCCTTCCTTTCTTGTTGAAAGGACCCTTCGATGAGCGGATGTGACGAAAGAAATACGAGTAAACTTTGCGATCGTATAGAATTTACGCGTAATTTACAGTTTTTGTTGCTGAAGAACCCAAAACCCGCAGTTTTCTAAAATTACAGTTAAATTACTGTCAAGCACTACTGTAATCCAGCTCGTGAATCATTTGCGTACCATTAGCGCCCCAGGTGCAATGTTCCTTTGAGAGCGTTTCAACAGGCATTTACCGCGCTGTGCTTGAAAAGAAACTGCGACTATGTTATCCATACCAGTGAACCGTCCAAGTTCATTGCTATGTGTCGCCCTGCATTTGAATCTCAGCTCATCCGACTGGATAAATGCCAGTTTTGAGGCACTTGTTATCGACACAAGGATGGGACCGTACAATCAAAGCAGTTAACCTTACGTCGTTCGCCGTTCTGTAAAGATTCTCTGCTGAAATCGACAACCACCAAAGCTTTAGCCGAAAAAAGTATCAAACCTACAATAAGGTATCCATTGGGTCGATTAACAATCCGCTGATGTCAATATACATGACCGCGAAAAAGGAATGCGCAATGCCCAAGTTCGCATTTTCCTATGATGCGAGAGTCGATTTGCATGTTTCACCTAAACAAAATGTCAAGAAAAAATTACGCACTGATGTTGAAGGAAGAATGCAGCATCCTGTGAAAGCAGCAACTCAAGCTGTTGCGCTAACGCTTATTCGTAACCGGAATGAACTGATCTATGAATATTTAATTCTGGAACCTGGGCTACGAGCCTTTTTCCAGTTCCAAGATAAGGCATCGATACGTCCAACAATGCAGAGACCATGAACTCTACGATGGAAAAATTACGTAATGGTAGTTATTTTAACGTCCTCGTTAAGTTCGTCAAAAATGTATGGAAAAAAAGGTTCACAATATTTCCAAATATCGCACTGTACAGGAGGACCGACATCGTGAAATTTTCGATGAAACTGATCGCGGCAGCGGCGTGAGAACATGGTTTACCGAATTCTTAAAAAGTCTACGCGAACACGTCTTTGGATCAAGATCAACGCTGCGGTACGTTTCCGCATTTTTGCTTTTGACGTTAAACACAGAACCCGAAGATCTGAGATACGTTGCGATATTTGGAGAGTCTTGTGAACTTGTGTTTGGATACGTTTTCGCCGAACTCAACGAAGACGTTCAAATAACGACCATTACGTAACTTTTTTATCGTAGAGATCATGGTCTCTGCACTGTCGGACGTATAGATGCTGTATATTGGAACAGGAAAAAGGCTCGTTGTCCAGGTTCCAGAATCGTTGGCCATCAATTATGCATAGATTAGTTAATTCCGGTTACGAATATAAGTTAGTGCAACGGCTAAGCTTTCTTGAGTAGCTGCTTTCACAGCGTGCTGTATTCTTCCTTCAACATCAGTGCGGAAATTTCTCTTCACGCTCTGTTGAAGGTGAACCATGCAAATCGACTCTTGCATCATAGGTAAAATGTAAACTTGGGCATTGTGCATACCTTTTCGCGGTCATGTATATTGACAAACAGCGGATTGTTGATCAACTCAATGGAAACTTTTAAATTCGTGTAGAAAAAGCCCATTGACATTCGTCTTCTGTGGGTACCACCGCTATGGCCATAGGTATTATCTGTCGTTCACCGTCAAGGATATTAGCGTCCATGATCATACCACCGTTTGCTTTTCATGTGACATAACCAGAACGGTGCCATGGTAAGTGTGTCACCGCCGGTCTTGCTGGTTGGGCTGATGTGAGGGCTCAATCATGCTGTGGGCCCGGTGTCGATAACCCAGGAACTTGTTGTGTGAATGTCGGTGAGCGAGGCTGAGAGAGCGTAAGCGACTGGAGTGTTTGCTGGCCTTGTCTTTGGTGTCCTATTTGCCGTTTTCGCAACGACTCTCGAAATGGACAGTTGCTGCCGCACTTCTCACAGGTGTACAGCCTCAAGAATCAGCATCAATTTACACGAGAAAGCAATCCTTCGACGGAAGATGGGCTCGCCGCAGTTAGCAAAATGTCAGGATGGATGGCTTTAATTGGGCGACAATTGAAGCCCAATTGAAGCCATAAATCCTCATAAATTATGGGGCCAGTTTCCTTACCTACAATGTTATTACCAGGTAGAGTTATGGTGACAGCAGGTACACTCCTGTTCGGCTGTTGAGCTCACCTAGGAGACGGGATGCGGAAACATTGGTCGCATTGCGGTGAACGGCCCATCACCTCGAAAGAAGGTCGCAGAGCACGGTGCCAACAGCGAATAAGAGTACCTGTAGCGAGAGTAGTGAACAATGGATATCTGCCAAGGAGCCAGATCACGCTGTTAACGGGACCAGTAAGCTATGATGAAAATCCACTGTTCCCTGCCGATCAGGCTGATACCGGACCACTAAAGCAAATAATCAATATCGGACACTAATCAATCAAGATGTGATAAAGAGACAGAGAGCAGAGAGAAAGAGACGCCGCACTGCGCGCCTAAAGAAATTCTATCGACGCAACGTTTGAGAAGCACAACTGACAGCGCCGATTATTGTTATGGGATATAGATGGGTCATGGTTTCATGGACTGATTGTCATGCAACAGCTCATCTGTCTCAACGAACCTGCATGACAGTCCTACGGTGTAAGTGAGCTCAACTCGGGAAGGTGTACTGTTACCATCTCCGTCGCCATCGCTATTATTAAAATTCAGCGCGACAGCACCCAGCGTTATCGTCGAATTTGTCGCCAACGGGCGATACGATCTCGCTCGTTTGAACATTGAGTCTCTGCAACCGGGACGGCGTTCGTAAATGGCGACCTACTCTTCGAAGCGTGACGAGTTTGTAGGCGAACCACGCAATAACCTTACTGACTTCCGTTTTCAACAAATCCTTTGTGCGTACAATTACAGACTTGCCGCGTTTGCCGACCTCTTTTGTGAAACGTTTTTTTAGCGTCGGATCCTGTGACCAAGACGATCGCGGTCGTCGGGAATTTCAATTCAGCTGGACCGTCGGCACTGCTGGTTCTCGAACCGTGCGTGTTTGAAATTGACGATGTGCGATTGCTAACTCATAAAGCCCATCTGGATTCCTGCGTTATCAACGAGCCGTACTCCTCGTTCATCGCCCATACTGACGGCAAATTCAGTGTTAGCTTAACGTATCCTGCCACCCAGAAGCACATTGAAAAATGGGAAGAACATGATCACGTTCGAGTCATAGAGACCGCCGAAATATTTGAAAAGTGACGTATATCATGATTTGCCTCAATCGACGTGCTTTTGATCAACAGTCTAATCTCAGAATCGTCTCGCCCTATATCGATAACCTGCCAGAGTCAAGAATTCAATGGGTTTACAACATCCTTGACGGCATTAAAGAATCGGATCGCATTATATTCGAGGACCCCGACCCGAAAACAGGATTTGTGCTCCTTCCTGATATAAAGGTCTCTAATCGGTCATTCGAATTGTTTTGCCTATCAATTAACAGACGTTCACAAAGTGGGATGGCGTTTCCAGATCTACAATGTATCTTCAAGCCATAGTACATGTAATTTAATCGAAGGAGGCTTACCTCAAAATCTGATTGTTGAAAATGTATAGGATCGAACAATACGATGCATACGCGATCTTAGAGCGTGTCATTTGCCTTTGCTGGAAAACATGCTCGAGTGCGCTTTAAGTAAATCTTGATGATTTTATTACTGGGAGTTTCTCACAGAATTGGTTTCCAGAAGCGGTCTCACAACGTTATATTGTTCCTCAGCCGCTTCTCCGTACATTCATTCACTATCATCCCTCGTTCTATCATTTGCATATCCACATCGCACATTCCGCCATTGCCACTGGTACCAGCGTGGCAGGCAAAGCGTTTCTTCTAGAAGACGTAATTGAAAATCTACGCATGGATGGAAATTACTATAAGGTAAGGAATGCATCATATGAACTATCTCCAACTGTGATGCTTTGAGCAGAACCGCTCATTCTGCTGTTACCTTCCCGAAAATCACGATATTTATAAGCTGATTACAGAGTTCAAGCCGGAATAAAATTCGATATTCATACCGACCAGCGCCGTAGTTTGAACGTAATAAACGCACCCCGGACGTTCCGAAATTCAATTGTGATTTCTATCCATGTTTGGCGGCTCAGAAAGGCATCAATCGTGTTCAGTAGAGAATGCATGGCTAATCCTTTGTATCAGAACAGCCCAACTCTACACGGGTTACCTATTTCTTCAGTCACATCCCGATTAAAATAGCCAGAGAATGTGTCTCACACCAGCAAGTAACATAAGGTTCCACTTGAAATGGCCACTGAATATGCCCCCCACTAGTAACGAAGGTGACCCACACCAATAACAAAACAAAAAGTTCCACTGGAAATAGCCAGGCCCAGTCTAAAAGGATTCATGGAATTCGAGTTTTGTTAACACGATGGACGGGGGGTTACATTAGCTGAATGAGATGAGACCCAACGCGAAAGCATATCAGCCCAAAACATTGATTTCGCCTGAAATGTGCTCGATGATATACGATAATGATTCCAATCTCAGCGACCAACGGTGCAATTTGTCGAGTGTATGTTGCTTGAAAGGTTATACCAGGAGAGAAAGGATTGAAGAAAAAAACATTAGATTCTTGTGGTCAGTAAAAATCCTGAACGGAACTGAGGTGACACGAATATAATCGAACCTTTAAACAGCGTCAACAATTGGGTATGCCACCTTCTCCGGAATCGTCCATCTCAATGCGGGACCTTTGAAGGAAGAACTGAAAAAAGCCAAAGGTTCATGATTTTGCTCGCGATGTTCGATGGGGTGAAGCGTTATTATAATTTTGTCTTGGGCATTTTACTACATCCAGGGGAGCTTTGGTCGCCCGGCTAATCGCTGAAGGGGCAGAAATTGACGTTTAGGATACATACGAATCCACACCGATAATCTTGGCGGTCCATTCCGAACAGTACTTATTGATGGAAATCCTCCTATCCACCGCCAAAATAATGAGCTCACAGCAGTGAACTTTTTTCTGGTAAACAACGCTCGAGCCGATATCAAGAGCAGTAATGGCAATAACGCGCTGCATCAGGCAATTTCGAGAGCAAATTGTAATCGATTTCTCAACAATCATTAACCGATTTTCTAAATTTCATGATCCACTACAAAAGTGATCGACCTATTGGTCGAATACGGTTCAGACCTCAACGCAAAGAGGGATCGGTAAGACCGCTTTTATGTAAGCGTGTCATCTTGGACTGTAAGTTGTCAATGCCCAGGGCGTTGCCTATACAATGGTGGAAATCATAGTACCGGAACCGTGGCACAGTTGATTACCAAACGAGTTGCACGTGATCTCGCAGATAATGAGGGGAACACAGGTCTTCATTGGGCCACCAAAAAATCACAGTACGTTCAAAGAATGTTTTTAGATATTGATTCCCAGTTCAATCACAAGGTTAACGTTGAGATCGTGGAAATGATACTCAATAGCCATGATCCTGATGATCATCAGCTCAACTGGATCATATCGACCCGAAACCTTGGACATCTTATAAATGTGTTGCTGTGGATAACCTAAATAAATGACGCGCTATAGAGACAAATAACAGTAATGTATATGTGGATGACACAACACAATGGGCAATTGGAGACACAAAACAGGAAGAACAGGACAACAGGATCAAAATTCAATGGCTCAAAAACAATTATCTTATTCCATCAGTACTCACCTAAATATTGGTTTGGAATTTGATTTTCGGTCTTCTTCAACTGTAGTTTCACAAATACTGCCAAATAGGCCATCAGGAGTTGTAGTTCTTTGATAGTTCAAACAATGTTTGCCAGGATGCCCATTGTAGACTGAACGTGGCAGATTTCGTGTAGAATTTGGCCAGAACATCTAGGACTGGGCCTGCAGATGTATTGACGATTCCTCAACGAACGCCCAGACCCACCTTAGTGTTGATCAGGGCGGCATTGATCGGGGATGTGTATTGCGACAGACGTCTCTCTACCCACACGTTCATTGAAATATATAATATCCCTGTGCTGGACCCAGATCAACTAAGCACTGCGAGCTATTATTCTCGAGATCGACGCGATAGACCTGCCAAATTCTACCATTGGAAGCCAGTAGTCAAGGTCCAGCCAAACGGCGACACACCAGGGCCAATGCCTCGACACGTTCGATTCTGTCTCCGCTTTCGTCTAGATCCACATGGAATCATTCCGATGCCAGAATAGGAAGATTGAATGGCGTTCCCAAACGAAACCAAATGTTTGAAGATAATTCCCCGCCATTATTTGCTCCAATAAACAGATTGAACAGAACATGACAGGTTGAATGTCCCTCTCTCCTACGATATTGGCTTCGATAATCAGTCAACACGTTATTCATCATGTTGTAGCACAACAGATTTATTAATGTAGAACAATATCACAGCAGGAAAGTTTAATAGATGGGATAGGACAGTGGGGTATATGAACTCCTGGTGTATAACACCTAAGTCGTTCTTCTCATCCATAACTCTGAACTCATCCTTGTCCATGTCGGACGGCGCTACTGTTGCGCCACATCCCATTCTTGCAATGTGTGTCCTCAACTTGTTGGTATTGTTGCTGGTGGCGACCAGACCGGCTCGATCTGTGGCAACCGAACCTGGTCATGGTTGGGACGAACGGCTTGATTCAGGTCAGGTCAACGTCGCCGCAAGAATCGCCTCCTCGACTACATCGGTATGGATGGCGGAATTGCGCTCCAAAATAATTGCTGAAATTTTGAGAGCATTGGTCCTTGCAGGACACCATGTCGTCGTCGCAGAAATGGGCCAGGGTCCACACCAGGACCAAAGGTTTACACTATCCAGTATTTGTAAATTCGAAATGGGTGTCATATTTGCTGCCAGGCAATTCCTTGTTGGCGTTTGAGTTTTCCAATATCAATCGTGTCGACCAGTTTGGT